>JAGKTI010002985.1:0-16031 GCA_018397915.1 Birgus latro | reverse complement strand
AACTATTCTGGAAATCATAAAACTAAATCCCTGTCAGGAACTTTTCAATATCTGTGAGAAAAAGCTCTTCTAAATTTTGTCCATACGGTATATACTATATTATGAATATTAACTCTATCTATTGCCAGACGCCATAATCCCGTAAGGGGTGGCCATTTGACTCTGAGTTATTTGTTTTACAGGGAGGGGCACTAACCCTCCACCAACCCACTTGTTGACACATAGGGAGCACGTATGGTTTGGTTATATGGTTACCACCCAGCGTTGTAAATGGTTTCTTGGTTTACAGGAAACCATTTGGCTAGTCACTCAATGTAAAGCCACCTGTAAAGGAAAGAAAAGCAATAAGAAGTGACAGGAAAGATGGGAGAAATAGGAAGAGAGGAGGGCAGACTCAGAAAGAGAATGATAAAGGCTAAGGAAGAAGTAGGCAGCACTACATCAAGTGAGTGGATGATGGTCGCCACCACCTACCACTATGAATGAATATTAACATGTTGTATAATAAACCCTCTATATAACTAACTAGTAAGGGAAACTGCAGGTCATTAAATCCAAAAGTCCATAAAGTGCTGAATGTGAAGAGTCATCATATAATTTATGAACCCAAGTTAGTAATACAGTACAGTATACCTACCCTAGTTTGTTAGATAGCCTACAGGTGTTCATGTACATGTATGGTAAAGTATTGTGTTTTAATTTTCTGTGGGTTCTGTATGGTAGAGTATAACCCAATACATTTTTATGTTAACACAAATCACTGAAAATTCAAAATCTATATTACGAACAAATACAAGTGGGCAGGACCGGGTTCCAAAAAGACTGAATTTCAGCAGCTGTTCTTTTAAAGGATTGTAACCGGGCAAGTTGGTCCTCTTTTTAGTGAGGAGTGGAATGAGGACTGATGGTCCACTGTTAAGTAATTCTGGACAATCCGATATTCCTCAGATCTTTTTTTTTTTTTTTAATATATACAAGAGGACTGAGGTAAATTTCTTTACTGTGGTACAAATATCTTTTGCAACCCACCAAAAAAATGCTTTTATGACCAAACGGTCAGGCATAGGCATCCGTTAGTGGCTACTCATCAATCTTTATGAAAACCAACAGTGTAATACAACTCGTGTAAAAAAAAAAAAAAAAAATCTTTTCCATTATTCTTATTGGGAACTACAGAGATTTCCCGTGTCTTTAATATAATTTTTTATTTTAATCAAACTTTTCACTTAAAATATACAGTATGAATGGACTGAGGACCAAGGACCAAGTTGGTTCTAGAATCTTTCTTTAGAAAGGACCATGACAGGGACCATCAGTCCATTATGAGGAAAGGACTGGAACCGGGACTGCTGATTCATTCTGAGAACCAGGTGCCCACCTTTGCCTGTAAATTACAGTACAATACAACAATAAAATCTGTTAGGTAAGTGGCAATGTGACTGTGGAAGAGTCAGACCAATGCTGTTGGTGAGTCAGCTGGTCAGACACATCTGGGCATATACAGTACAGTACATCAAACCTTTTTTGGTATAGGTGGAGACTGTTCAATTAGCTCACAGAGTTCATTAAAGCTGAAATTAGGCAAATTGAGGTTTGTTATAAAAAAATTAAAAAAAAGTCTACTGTTCACACATCTATTACAGAAAAAAAAAAAAAACCTGTACTGTTCACAAATTAGTTGTCAAAACTCAAGTAATTAAAAGGACTTACAGTGCAATTCTTTTATTTCAGGATCCCAGCATGCTGCCTCTGACACTGAGTCTCCCTAGATGTCTGCAGTGCCTCTGAGAACTTTGAATTTGAAAAAACTCTCTCACTGCTTTTCTTTTTCTCTTCTTGTACTGTAATACCTTTTCTACTAAAATTTCTCACAATTCATCGTCTTATGAATCAGGGATGTGTCATGTCTCCACGGTTGTTCAGTCTGTATATGGATGGGGTTATAAAATGGATACAAGGTAGGGCAGTGTGTGAAAGCTCCTTGTACTGTTGTTTGCAGATGATACTGTGTTAAGTGAAGACGAATGGGAGCTGCAAAGGCTTGGTGAATGAGTTTGGGAGAGTGTGTAAGATACGGAATCTAAAGGTGAATGTAGGGAAGAGTAAAGTTATGGTCTTTGAGAGAAATGAAGTCACTCAATGTACAGTGAGGTTGGATGAGGAGGAAATGGAAAATGTGAGTGCATTTAAGTACTTGGGTTGTGTGATGAGTAAGGATGGCAGTTTAGAGGGTGAAATGCTTGAAAGGGTACAACAAGGAAGAAAGGTTGCTGGTTCTTTGAAAGCAGTGATAAGAAACAGGGAAGTGAGCAAGGATGTGAAAAAGTTACTGCTACGTATGAAAGTGAAGCGTGGACCTTGTTGGAGGGACACAAGTCAAGAGTGAGCAGTGGAAATTAGTTATTTGAGAGGAGCATGTGGAGTCACACGCAGGGCCGGATTACCAGGTACAGGCAAAGTAGGCAACTGCCTACCAGGCCACGGTGTCACAGGCCATCCAGACTTCCAGAGCGGAATAAATATACGCTTTGGGGTCCAAATAAGGGCCATCACCCATCAAAAAAGGCCATTATAAGTCATACCAAAATTTCACTGGAAATAAAGGAAAAAAAGAGATCTATATGTTGCAGGCCAACCATCTGTGTTGACTACCAGGCCACAGCAGGGTTAATCCAGCCCTGGTCACATTAAGAGACAGACTGACAAATGAAGTGAAGGAGCGTTGTGGTGTGGCTGTGGATGTGATAAGAAGCGTTAGGAGAAACACACTGAGGTGGTTTGGCCATGTGGAGACGATGGAAAGCAAGACTGATGAGAAGTGTATGTGAGTGAGGTGAAGGGAGGGAGAAGGAGGGGCAGAGTGGAGAGGTACACGAAAGCAAGACTGATGAGAAGTGTATGTGAGTGAGGTGAAGGGGAGGAGAAGGAGGGGCAGAGTGGAGAGGTACATGAGATAGAGGGGAGTAAGCTGGGAGCAGGGCAGTGAAATGACGGGGGACAGGGCGACATGAAGGCGATTTGTTTGTGGCCACCCCTTACGGGATTAAGGCGTCTGGCAATAGATAGATAGATAGATTTTGGGAGTGGTGGGGAATGTGTTGATCATATATTTGCAGTCATATGGTGGAAAGTGCATGTAAGAAGGACTGTAAGGTATTAACAGAGTTTATGAATCTGGACAGAAAGTACAATAAGGTGAACAGAGAAGGGTTATGGATGCTTTACAAAAGTATGCTTGGATGGAAAACAATTAAATACTGTCAGAGTTTATGATGGCAGTGATATATGTCTTGGCATAGGAGGGTGTCTAAGTGAGTGGTTCAGTATCAGTGCTGGAGTGAGACAAGGACGTGTGATGTTCTCATGGCTGTAATATATATATATATATATATATATTAATATGGTAACTTGTGACTTTCAACGTGATATGATGAATGGAAATAGACCCGAATTGGTGAGAGAGTTCAAGTACCTTGATACAGTAATAGAAAACAGGTAAATGCACAAAGGAAACAAAATGTACAGGAGAATGACACAAAGAAGGTAAGCAGCTTGTACTACAATATAAAGGCCCTGATACATTTTTAAAAGAGGTTTGAGTGTGGAGACTGTAAGAGAACTGAATGAAGGTATTTTGGTGCCAACATTAACATGTGAGACTAAGAGTTTAGTGTGACACGAGAACAAATGTTCAAGAGTCAGAGCTGCGGAAATGTTACTACTGTACTGTACTGTATTGAAGAATGTGTGTTTCGAGTGTGTGGAATGGAGTGGATAAGAAAATATAAGATTTGTGAGAGATGTGATGTAAGAAAGTCTGCTGATAACTGAGTTAAAGAGAGTATGCTTAAATGATAGTAATATGGAGTGAACAGATGAAAGTAAGGTGGTGAAAAAGGTATACACTGTATATGTGAATAGTTTGAAGATGGGAGGAGGTGTGGTAGGTCAAGAGAGTGGATGAATATGAAAAATGAGAGTGCAAGAAAGCAGAGACACGGAAGTTGATGTGCTAGATAACTAATGGGAGACCAGGTTCGTTGGGTGAATTATGTATGAAGGGGCACATGACAAGAGGTTTGACACCCCTTTTTAACTTGGCAGACATCAGTTTGACTCTCTCTGACAGGCATTACAAAGTATATACTGTATGAGTGGAGGCTTATGTAAGTAAAGTGAAGTCGAGATTCTGGAGCTTGAATGGTGAATAAGTGTGTTGCCAAATTCATTGGGCATGTTGTTATTTAGGTCTCCCTCTATTACATTTGTCTCTAAACTTGCTATCTGAACCCAACCTTACTCCTTCTTTGGGTGGGAAAAGAGATTGGGATATCATCATCATCATCTTCATTTTTGTCCTTCTGTTCTCATATTCAAACTGAGGTTGGACGTGTGATGGCTTTTCTCCTCTGCTTCCTATCCTGGACTAATTCTTCTCCAATACCCAGTCTTTCTATATCTTGTGTTACAACACTTTTCCAGGTCTTCTTTGGTCTTCCTGGCAGTCGATGTCCCACCACTTCCAGTTCCTCTACTAGTCTCACACAGCTCCCTTCCTCACTCCTCCTCACGTGACCAAACCATCTAAGCCGTTTCTGCCTCAAGATGATATCGAGATCCTTCACCTCGCATCTTCTGGCTACCTCCTCACTCAAAACTCTGTCCCCCCATCTTACTTCCGCCATGTATCTTAACATTCTACAATCAGTACTCCTCAGAACATTCATCAGTCTATCTGTCAAAGCCCATGTTTCAGCATCACATTTCAATACTGGTCTAATGCAGGCCTCATATATTTTACTTCTATGTCTCAGTGGTATGTGTTTGTTGACCAGTAGGCTAGCTATTTCCTTCCACTTTAACCATGCTGACGCCACTCTTGCTCTAACTGATCTCTCCACCCCTGCTTCACAGTTCAATACATCTCCTAGATAGCAGAACTGCTGCACTTCCTGTAGTGTGCCCCCATTCACCTCAAGCGCATCCTCTGCTTCATCTCCTTCCGCCTCTCTTCTCATGCAGGCTGGACAGTGGAAATTTTGGACTCCTCTCAAATTCTGCAGACTTGAAAACCTTCTATTACACTCCGTGCACAACACTGAGTTCACTCCCACTCCTCTGCCACAGCATCCACATGGCCATTTTCCTGACTGAAGTCTCTCTACTGATTTTTTGCCTGTCACCATTACCTCTGTCTTATCCATATTTATTTTCATTCCCCTCTTCTCCACTCCATTTTTCCATCTATTACACATTTCCACCACTTTTTCCTTAGTCTCCGCTGTCAGCACTAGGTCATCAGCATACAGCAATTCCCACGGGCCTTCCCCCCTACATTCCCGTGCTGCCTCCTCCATTACTATGTTAAACAGCAATGGACTGAGTGCTGAACCCTGATGTACCCCAACTCCTATTCCAAAATTTTGATCTTGTATCAATAGAGACATGACAGCTGCAATGAGTCTCTCAGGCACATTCTGCCTTCTCAAGGCCAACTCTATAACTCTCCTTGGTACTCTATCAAAAGCTTTATCCAGGTCCACAAACTCATGGTACAAGCATATCCTCCTCTGTTGAAACTTTTCCTGCAACTGTCTCATGATGTATATTGCATCTACTGTGGATTTACCTGCGCAAAATCCAAACTGTCGGTTATCTATCTTCACTATCTGCTTCAGCCTTTCTTCCAGCACCTTTTCAAATATCTTCATTCCATGCTCCAACAGTCTAACTCCTCGGTACTTTCCACACAGTAGGGAATCTCTTTTGCCTTTATAAATTGGCATTGTCCAGCCCTCTCTCCAGTCCTCAGGTGGCTGTCCTCCTACTATGATGTTATTAAATATCCTTGTCAATTCTTTTACATCAGTATTTCCAGCCTTTTTTATCAGATCAGCTGTTATACCTGTTGGGCCTGGAGCTTTTCCAGTCTTCATATCCTTTAAGACTATCTTCCCTTCACGTTATGTTATCACTGCAACTGGCCCTTCAACCATTCCCATCTCTTCTATCTCATAATTTTTATTTTCATTTAACAGCTCCTCAAAATACCTCTTCCACCTTTCCAGTATTTCTGCCTCGTCCGTTTTTATTTCCCCATTTTCTTCCTTTACAAATTTAGCTCCCACCACATCTTTCCTCTCCTTCCTCATCTGTCTTGCAATTTTAAATATTTTTATCCATCCTTATGCACTCTCCAGATCTCTACTCCAGCTTTCCCAGGCCACTCTTTTTGCTCTGGCCACTTCTCTCTTTGCCTGTCTTTTCACTGTATTCTCTTCCGTCTTCTTCCCTTCCAGTTCTCTGCCATACTTTAACCCACCCAGTCCTGACCACTTTTTACCCAACCTACCCTCAGAACCTGACCAATTTTCAACTTGTCTTTTTTTGGCTCAAACATTTGCTTTTGGTGAGAAACATCGAAAATTCAGTGAGAAAGCACTCACCTGAAGTGAAAAATATTCTAAACAGGTAAGGGATCCCTCACCTGAATACCGGTTTCTATGAAGCCGCACTCAATAAAAGACGCTCCCTATGCGAGGGAAACAACCAAAACCACACTGCCTCGTAGATATTTACTTATTTGGTATGAATCTATATATTGCTTTCACAAAATAATATAGGCGATATAAGCGTTGTTCCCTTACCAAACACATCAACATATCGCACCTACCTTGCCAATGATACCTCCTCATTACTTCTGTTCATTACTAACTCTGGTGCCATGTAATCTTTGTCCTTCACATCAAGAATCACTTTTGCCTTGAATTTTGTCGTTGGAGAGACTGTGGTGCTACGTGTCTTTAATGGCCAGGTCACTGCTAAAGGGTGAGTTGCGAGAAAATGGCGCACCCCCCGAGGGGGGGAGGGGGGGGGTTGAACAGGGTCAGGCAGTGTTGCCGCCTGGCTGGGAGTAAAGGAAGGTCTCCCACATATGCCTACCAAAAATCACCAGCGAATCTTTAAAAATGTGCACACGATGGGCCTTGCAATTGACTGACATACAATGCACGTCAGGGGTAGTGAGAGACAGGTTAGGGTGCGACGTGCATCATACGTCAGGGGGAAGGGGTGGGTTAAATGCTCTTTTCTTCTCACTTATTGCCTGCTTCACCTCCTCACACCACCACCACGTCTCTTTTTTCTCCTGCGACCTGTTGTTTCTCCACAGACTTCCCTTGCAGCCTCTGTTATATTATCCCTGAAGTGTTTCCAATCACCTCTCTGTCTCTCATTTCTTCTCTTAATATTCCCTTCAAATTGTAGTCTTATCTCATTCTTCAATTTCCACTCCTTTACTCTTTTAACACCCTTCCTCTTCTTTTTTTCCTTTCATATTTTCCACTCTCAAATCCACAGCTAAGATTCTATGTTGTGGTAGACATGCTTCACCTGGTATAACTTTACAATCTTTCACTTTAATATCTTGCTCCTTTCTCATCTCCATAAAATCAATTTGAGTTTCTACTCTTCCACTTTGGTAAATTATCAACGTCTCTCTTTCCTCTTTGAATGTTGTGTTTATAATTTTCAAAGCCTTACCCTAGCAGAACTCCAGTATCCTTTCTCCCTATTTCTGTCTCCAAAGCCGATGACTCCCATAACTTCCTCATACCCTCTCTGATCAGTACCAACGAGTCCATTCCAGTCTCCAGCAACGATCATTACCTCACAGTCTGGTACTCAAGCTGCATCATCAAGTTTTTTCCAGAATGCCCCTTACCTGCCATCTGGTCTACCAATCTGTTGCACATATACAGAAAAAATATGCCAGACCTTTCCCCATCACTACAATCTTAGCCTTCATCAACCTTGGAGTCATTCTCTCCACTTCTATCACATCCTCGACTAACTCCTCCTTCACCAACATTCCCACACCTCCAGTTCCTTCCTTCTCCCCTGACCACCAGAACTTGTACCTCTCCTTACCCCCACCAAACATTCCGCATCCCATTCCCTTATACTGCACCTCCTGTATGCAGCACACGTCAACTGCTCTCCTTCCCAACATCACCACATCTCCACTTCCCACCACTGTTCCAACATTTACTGTGCACACTCGCAATGCACCTCCTCTTCTAGCATGATCAGTATACCTGGAGATTCTTAGCACCCCCTGCCTACTCAAAGGCTGCTGGGGACTGGGGGCCATTTCTATGAGTGGAATAGTCATCATAGTTGATTGGGCCAATTGGGGTTCCTGCCATGGATGGCCTTCCTGACTGGCAAAACTACAGTTTTAAGCAGTGGGTCTAACCTTTACCTGTTTAGGTCTAACCTGCAAGGCAGCAGGTGGTTTGAATTTAGTTTCCTTCTCCTAGTCTTTGCCTGAAGAGGTCTAACCAGCAAGGCAACAAGTTGTTTGAAATCACAGTTTTCCTTCTAGCCTTTGCCTGAAGAGGCATGCCCTGCAAGGCAGCAGGTAATTGGATGGCCATTGAATCCAGAGGAGTTCATTTGCCCTTTGAGTGGTTTTGTTTTTCATCCACCTGGGTGTCCAAGGCACCCTCCTCACTGGTGTACACCAGTGAGGGGAGCCGGTTTAGTCGCCGGCAACCCGACCATGCGGCTGGTTGTACTGGGTTACATGGTACCAGTAGCAAGGCTACTGCCTCGACCAGACATGAAAAGAGATTGGGATAATGATGATGATTCTTCATCCACAGAACCATAGCCTCTATATCATTCAGCACTCTAGCAAAATAATCAGGTTTCATATGTGAAGTAGTGGTGAAGGCAATACAGTAACTATTTCAGGTGAATGGAGACATACATGCTGTTTAGGTTTAGATCCACTATACTCTGTTCACTTTAACCTGGCCTAAAACTACCATCTCTATTGCGACTGCTGAGCTGTAGCAACAGATTAACACTAGGTTGTAGTACCAGTAATGAGGAAATTCTATTGAAAGGATGTAGAGCTAAAGTACTTTCTTATCCTTTCACTGGGCTATTGGAAATATGCTGCAAAAGATGGAAAATCTGGGTCAAGTTAAAGTGAACGAAATACAGGCACTGATGATTATTTAACATGCAGGGGAGGAGTGATTGACCTTCTCTCTTACTAACCCTTCATATCTGCTCCTTTTGCTACAGCACATGTATGCACTTAGTAAGGATTTTCACTATAATACAGCATACTCTGATTTAAGGTACTGTATAGGCTTTGTTCTCAAACAGGCAGTTTCACAAATGTACACCTTGGGTAACTGTCATGAGCTTTACTGAATACACATATACCTGTACCAAGAATACCAGAGATGAATGTTCCCTTGTCAAAATATTCATCATGTAATCCATCTAATGAAATTATATTAGATGAGAAGTTCCAACTGGTTCAAGTGCCATGATCATTTATTCTCTGAAATAATCATTAATATACTTGAAAACAGTAAAAAGTAGTTTTTGTTCCCTAACATACAGGTAGATACAGATATACAGTAAATATAAAGTATACATAAAACTCAAGTAGTATTATGGGTAAGTTTTTAACAGACTGAATAACTTTCATTCAGTAACAACTGTTGTGGTGTGGATGTGGATGTGGTTGTGGCAGAAAGCAGTAGGAGAAATACACTGAGGTGGTTTGGTCATGTGAAGACAAAGGAGTGAGAGACTACCGAGGTGAATGTGTGTGAATGAGGTGGAGGGGGCAAGGGGAAGAGGGAAACCGACGATGAGATGGAGAGGTTAATTAGAGAGGGAGGTATATGTTGGGTGGGAGGTCAGCAAAATGGCAGAGGACAGGGCAATATGGAGATGACTTGTTTGAGGGCATCCCTTATGGGATTAATGCATCTGGCTATAGACAGACAGATATAATTGTTTAAATGATGGTGTTGTTGTTGTGGTCCTGGGCTCATCTGGTCATGATACTAGTGGACTGCAGACTGAAGTTGTCCTTCTGCAGTCCACCATCCTCTTTCTCGGGAGCAGAGGGGGGTAAGGAGAGAGCTGAGAGATATTTGCATAACCAGGCATTGGAGCCATCCAGTTACATCACAGCCATTGCCTGAAGGGATTCTTCTCCAGCACAATTTTACAAACAGTAGTATTGTATGCACAAAGAATGTGTAATATGAAGAGCCACTGATCACTGACTAGACACAAAACTATACCATATTTGTGACCATGTCATCATCCAAACTCTGTTGGAAGGAAGGAAGGAATAAAAAAGAATTAGCACCAAGCCATAATATGGCTATATAGCACTGTGGGAGTAAAGAGAAAGTAAAGGATGGAAAAACACAGAAATATTGAGATAAGAGGTAGAACAGAAAAGTAGAAGAGGACAGTAAAGAGGGAAAGGCTGGAGACAAAATGGCCCATTTTAGTCTCCTCTTACGACAAGGAGGGATACTGGGAAAATATTCTTTCCTCCCCTTCCCCGAGGGAGACTGAACTCTGTAGCCTTCTATCACCACACCTCTTTCAAGATCATAACTTACTGAGAAAGTAGTTTAACACTCCCTCAAAAGGAAATGACAGAAGTAAGTAGCCTTGTAGATACTGGGCAGCTTACTGTATAGCCTCAGTGCCACATAAGAAAATGACTACTAAGAGAAAGATGACAGCCAGACAGCTCCCAGCTCTTCAAGATGCAAAATATCATTGCTGCTCTGCAGTATTGCAGCAGAAGGAGCTGACAAATGTTTCAGTAAGTCAAAGTTTAAATTCAGTTCTAGCTTTTATTCACAAACAGTGCAACTCTACATGGCAGAAGGTTGTGGGGGTTCATGGTAGAAGGCCAAAAACAAGCCTTGAAACCCTTATTAGGACCATTTGAACCTTCTTTAATTGATAATTTGGAAGGCCAATTGAAAAAGCATTGCAATAATCAACACAAGATAACTGAGGGAACCAACACCAGAAGGCAGCACCTGTTCATGAACTATCTCACAA
The DNA here is from genome assembly GCA_018397915.1 of Birgus latro. NCBI lineage: Eukaryota > Metazoa > Arthropoda > Malacostraca > Decapoda > Coenobitidae > Birgus > Birgus latro. Next base: position 5,129 of record JAGKTI010002985.1, on the reverse strand, counting down.
AACTGAGATTACTGATAAACAGGTTACAGGTTCTAACAGAGCTAGCTTAATGTGCTCCCTGCAATTTTTGAATCAAAGTAAACACCCAAGTTTCGAACAGTAGTTGCTGGACAAAGCTGTGATTCACCAGTATCAAGGATCAATGAGTTCTCTACATCATGACCTCGTCTATTTCTTCGGATGGTGGTGATCTCAGTTTTTTCATCAATAAACTTAAGTTTTCCCTTAACCATCCAGATTTTTATATCAACCATCAGGCGTTCAATTTTTATCTTAGTACCAGCAATATTTGTTATCTTCACATAAAACTGAGTGTCACCATACAAAAGTGATAGGCAAAATTGTGTCCATCAAGCAGACATGACAAACTGCTGGTATATGGAATGAAAAGAACTGAACCTAACAGTGATCCCTGAGGAACCCCATACAGCAAGGAACTTGAGTTAAAGACTGATTCACCATCACACACTGGGATTTCCCTGATGTGTACAACCATAGAAGCTTAACAGTATGAATCCAAACACAATATAAGTGAGGACAGCTCAGCAATAATTCATGATCTGTGTCAAAATCTGTCAAAAGATTAGGTAAGACCAATAGAGGGGACATCCCTGTACAGGTATTCTCCACCAGATCATTGTGTATCTTTGTCAAGGCAGTTTCAGTTGAATGGAGTTTTCTGTAGGCAGTGCCATCCCAGTCTGTGTCAACCCTGGGATCCAAAAACATGCTGAAAGTGTATTTAAAATATAAACTGAAAATTTTAATGAGGCGTATGGAAGGGTATTATGAGCAAGTGGTGTACAACTTGGCTACCTCTCCAGAAGTGGTATGCCCAAATTACCAAGATGGTGCAAGAGTGCTGAAAGATGTGCAATGAAAACTTTTCCCCTGTTTTGAGTTTTACAGTAGCAACAGCCACATCTCAAGGAAACAGACCCCACTGGTTATGTATGATACTGCCACTTCACAAATCACAGTGGTGCACAAGGCAAGAAACAGAGACTTGTACCATCAACATGCCATGGTTTTCACATGCTTATGTCCAGGAATAAAGGACCTCACACCTATAACAACACTGTACTGTATTATATTTAAGAAGTTTCAGGACCTCAAAACCATATTAACAAGGTGAACTAACAGGAATTTTGCCACCAATCATCTACTACATGTATAGTGTGAAAGGCAAATTACTAAATGATAAGACATTACCATGATGGCAAGTATGTGAAAGCGTTGGTAGATGGTTGAATGAGCGACTCAGTATCAATATGAAGTGAGACAACGGTGCATGATGTCTCCATGGTAATTCGACAGACATTTGGATTACTGTTACGAAGAAATTCAAAATGCATTGCAGAAAAAGAACTAAGTGTCCATATGAATGGTAAAAGAGGGAATATGTCTAATACAATGTATGCAGAATGATGTCTACCAGTGAATGGAAATGGGATTTTGGTAGACTGATTCAAGATCTGCAGATGTTTGTGAGGTGATATCTGAAAGTCAATGTAAACATGAGTAAATGTCATAGCTGCTGAGCAAATAGGTAACTTCTAATGTAATGTGCTAGTAAATTGTGAACCAAGTGCACTGGCGAAAGATTATGAATAATTTGATGCAGTAGTTGAAAAGAGAGGAAAGCGTGAAAGGGACGTGGAAAGTAGGGTTGCTCAAGAAAGAGAACTGGCTTCTACTGTGAAGGACTATGCTCCAGACATTTCAGGCAAAAATGACTAATCGCTCATCCCTGAGCTACATTATGTGAGCGATAAATCCCAGCCCTCCCTTGAACTTATATCCAAAAAGAAGCATACAATGGTTTCCTGGGTTGCAGAAAAAATCTGGGTTGTCACTCAATGCAGAGTCAACTGAAAAATCCACTACACTGAGTGAGTGGACAGTGGGTATTCCCATCTATCACAAATACATGGACAAGAATTGTGTACTGTACTGTAATAAAGACAATATTGTTACAGAAGTTTTATTTCCAGCTGAATCATCAAAACAGACATCACTTTATGAAAGTATAAACTACTTCTATGAGTTCATTTCCAGCATTAAATAAAAACTACATTTCTTAGGAATTTAATAAACCACAATTCCATGCAGCCACTGAAATATAGCATTATCAAAAAACATGAAGTTTTATAGACAACACTGATCCATCTAACAAACCAAGGCTTTCGGTGTAATTCTGAACATTCATGATACAATAAGCTACTAATGAGAAAATCAAGACCTCAGCACAGCACATGTCTCTGCCATCCTGGGCAATCACACTTCCTCTTTCCTTATTTATTTTGGTGTTGGTAGGCTTACTGAGGCTTATTCTGGTTAACATCAGATATTTTATTCATCTTAGGAGAGATTCCTCCAACCAAAGAAATTAGAGACACTTTCCATACCCTCCTTCAGCCTGAGGATATATTTTGTTTTACAGTTGGCTAATCCCTGGCAACTCTGTTCAGTTTGGGAGAGATCTCTTAGACTGAAGGAATTAAAGTATAGTACTGTGGAGTAATGTACCATTACATGTGCCTTGCACTCATTGGTTTGAATCTCCAGGATGTGGCCTGAGGTTTTTCAAAGTACAGTACCTGTAATGCCACCCAATGTGTAGGTCACCTATGGTAACCTAACTCTGCACCTAGCAAGGGGAACTATGGAACTGGATGCTGCTGTCTGTCCGTGACATCATCATCATTCTCACTACAAAATTGGGTGTGTAGGATACAAAGGCAAGAAAGAGAAAGCAAAAAGTAGAACTACAAGTTTCAATAGCAAAATGGACCCCATAACCACTGACACATCATTCAAGCATTCAAAATTCTACTTCATTTCAAATCACTTAATATTAATTCTTTAACTGCTGTTGGCATTCACTTTAAAGATTTTATGAAGAACTGCTGGCAGAAGAAAGCTATCTATAAGGCCTCTCTGCTCATCTTCCAACACCACATTAATGAATGTTGTTGGCATATCAGATAGAGCCAGGATTCCTGGGGCTTGAATGGTGAGTGAATGGAAGCGTGGCCCATTGGACTGGGCAAATCTGGGCTGTCTGGACATTGCTGCTCCTCACTCTGCCCCAAGGTGGGAAAGGAGGTCTGGATGATGATGATGATGAGGATGATGATGATGATGATGATGATGATGATGATGATGATGATTGTTGGAACTAGACAAACCACACTCACTTGGCCGGCTTTACGACGTGAACTGCCAGGGCTCCCGATTGCATACCACAGGAACCTTCTGATGACGTCATCACTCGTGACTTAGCAGATGTGTGCGTGTGCACACTCTCATCCTCTCTTCTTAATTTGACAGAAGATTCCAAGGACAAAGCTGGATGGTCTATTTGCGTCTGATACACACTATGTATCCAATACATACACTTTTGTTTAATTACTATCAAGACCCAGTCTGTGGCCACATACAGATATGTAATGTCTCTTAAAGTATTATAAACTTTCTAGTCTCGGCTGACTGCTGCACGCGGTCGCTCGGTCGAGGCACCTTTCTTGGTGAGACAATCAGCCAGTTGTTGTGATGTATCCACCCAGGATACCTCATCAATCTCCCCCCGCTCCAACATGTCCCGCAACACAGCAATATCAATGCGCACATTCCTTGCAGAAACTTTGGCATTACGACCTGAAGTCTGCAGTGTTCAACTGGCAAATGCGTGGAAGGAAGTCTCTGTGAAAATCCTTGAAAGCGGTTGGTTTCATCTCCTCCAGGGAATCGAAACCTAGCACGACTTTGAGGGGTTTGACGTGGATGATTTCCACAGCCGCCTTCGAACAGCAGGAGAGCAGATGGACGTCGATGATGTGAGGGATTGGGTGGATGACGACGGTGGTGATCTTGGTTATTAGACCATGTCTGATGACGAGATGACCGCTGCTGCCTTTTTGGGCACAGAAGAGGACAGTGAGACCGACGAGGATGAGGATGAGGATCCGGCCTTGCAGCCCTTCACAACTCCTTCAATCCTCGTCTCAGTGTCCTCTGTGGTTACCTCAAGGGGGTGGTGGAGTATGCTGAGCACCTGCACCGTGACAGGGAGTTGGTGCCGCTTAGCCTGGCAATGGAGCTGCAGGGAATTCGGAAAATTGTCATCCTCCGGCAGAATCGTCGGTCCTATCGTCAGACTAGGATCGAATCCTCCTTCAAGACCGCAACCCCCACGAGTGCCAGCCCATTCTTACCGCCACTATCACCACCTCTTCGTCCCCTGCCTATACCATTGGACCCACAACCGAGCACGTTGACAGCTGTTGAGTCTCCTTTGGACGTAAGTTTGAGGCTGTCTTCAGAGTCTCCTGAGGTGGGTAGGTCACAATCACTGCGTCCACCTCACCAGTCATTGCCCAGCTCCAGCAGGTTCAGGAGGAGGAGGAGGAGGAGTTATGGAACATTTGCTATGTTAGAATGTTTGCCACTAGACCACATGGGTCAACTCTACAGCTCCTGGAGGTGTGGGGGTTAAGAGGCCTGTCTGCGGTGCACTAGGCGGTAAGTGCCCCAACCGAATGTTTATTGGCAGGTAACTTTAGGTTTCTTTCATGCTTTCCATGGTGTAAAAACTTATCTAGGTTTTTTCTATGCATGTTTTGATGTCAATATATGTCAGAATGACCTAAAAACAGTGCCTCCTATCTGTGCCTTCATCTCTAGCTTCCTTTCTGGTCGTTCTATAGCCGCTGTTGTAGACGCCATCGTTCTTCGCCTAGACCTATCAACAGTGGTGTTCCTCAGGACTCTGTCCTATCATCAACTCTCTTCCTTTTATTCATCAGTGACCTTCTAAGCTGTACATCTAACCCTATCCACTCATATGCTGATGATTCCACCCTTCACCATTCCATTCGGTTTCCACAACGTCCATCTCAGCAGTTACTTCAACAAAAAAGGGATGAGGCTGTGGCACACCTAATGTCTGACTTGGCTCGTATCTCTGATTGGGGTAAAAATAATCTTGTTATTTTTAATGCATCAAAAACTCAGTTCTTACACTTATCAACCCAACAAAATCTTCCTCAAGATTACCCACTAATGTTTAATAATGAACAGTTATGTCCTGCATCATCCTTGAACATGCTTGGGGTTTCATTCTCTCG
>JAGKTI010002984.1:31547-60880 GCA_018397915.1 Birgus latro | reverse complement strand
GGGTGATTTTTGGTAGGCATATGTGGGAGACCTTCCTCTACCTGCTGTCAAGCGGGGATACTGCCTAACCCCTCCTAACCCCCCCTTCCCCCCCTCCCCCCACACTGGGCAATTCACCTGTTAGCAGTAACCTAGCCAGTAAAGGTATGTTGCCCCACGGTCTCTCCAATGACGAAATTCACGGTGAAAGTGATTCCTGAGGTGGAGGACAAAGAAACAAGAAGCTAGAGGTAGAAACAAACAGAAGTGATGAGGTGGTAATGTCGTAAAGGAAGGTGCCATATACTGGGGTTTTGGGTAAGTGAACAATGCTTATAAATGCCTATATTATTGTGTGAAAACCAATATAGACTTCTACTGCACACAAATTCGTATCAAATAAATGAAATAGATATGTAATTTAAAGTGGCTTGGATTAGTTAACCCTTCCATAGTTCGTTTTTTTTAGCCAGGTACCCTGAAAAAGAAGGAAAACGTAAGGTTGAGTGACGCTTGTATCAACATTTTTTTACCACAGGATCACGATTTCACTATGAATTTTCAATGTTTCTCACCAAAAGCGAAGGTTTCAGCCAAAAAACAAAAAGTTGAAAATCGGTCGGGACCTGTGGGTAGGCTGGGTAAAAAACCGGTCGGGACTGGGCGGGTTAAACACATTGGACCACAAGGCATACAAGCACTTACCAACATATCAAACTACAGCTACTCACACAACATAATACCCAACATCTGGAAGCATGGCATTATTATCACTATCCCCAAACCCAACAAAGACCCCACATTACCTTCCTCACACTGCCCCATCACACTCCTCTGCACCCCCTCCAAAGTCACTGAAGACTGGTACTACAACTAGTTACAACTCACACCCCCCTAGCCCCATCACAACATGGTTTTAGGCCACTACACTCCACAAACACTCTTCTTGCAGACCTCGCACAGAGAGTTTTTGATGGCATGAATTCAGCTAGGCCACCACATAGAACACTCCTTGTCACACTAGACATTAGTAAAGCTTTTGATTCCATCCCCTGCCACAACCTCACAAACAAAATATTCAACATAAACATGCACCATAACACAAAAAGATGGCTAGCAAACTACTTAGCAGGGAGATATGCACATGTAACTGTTGATGGTCAGTCCTCGAGCATCAGAAACTTCACAAATGGTGTCCCCCAAGGATCTGTCTTGTCTCCTACACTCTTCAACCTATGCATACATGACATACCCACACTCCACACATAACAATACACATAGCTTCCTATGCAGATGACATAACACTTACATGCACACACCAAAATGCAAACACAGCCACACAAATCCTCCAACTTTACCTCAACACACTACATGAATGGTTCACCACAAACAGACTCAAAATAGTCCCAGCCAAATCTACAGTGACCCTTCTCACAAGCTGGACAGCAGAACACAGTCACACTCCACACCTCACCATAGACAACACTCCCCTAACACACACACACACACACACACACACACACACACACACACAAAATCTTTGGTGTAACATACAATACATCAGTGTCATTTAAACAACACATCACAAACATCAAAAATAAATTTACACCTAGACTCAATGCCTTGAAGTCACTTGCCCATACTACATTTGGACACAACAAAGAAACCACCACCACAGTATACAAACAGTATATATATTCAGTGATGAATTATGCAAGCCCTCCTTGGGCTCCTAACCTCACTAAAACACACTACAACACTCTTCAGACCATACAAAACAAGGCCTTAAAAATAATCACAGGCTGCACGGCTACTACACCTACAGACCACCTATACCAAGAAACCAAAGTCCTCAAAGTCAAGGATCATCTAGACATGAGAGGCACCCAAATTCTTGCTGCAGCCTCCACAAACCAACAACATCCACTACACTACATGGCAGCACATCCACACACACCAAGGAACATCAAAACAACACCCAGCACACGATATCATACACAAATACTATCATCTCTTCCCTCCTGCCCGCCTCAGACCAGCTTCCAAAAGCATATTCATACTCATATCACTCGCCATTCCATTCAGTCACTCAAAGACAACACACAGCTGTATGCACTGCCTCCTGATATCCATCCTTCTGAACGCTGTCTTCTCCGTGAGGACAGGGTCCACCTGGGCAGGGTGAGATGTGGGCATAATCCAGCCCTCTTGAGTTATCAGAAGAGGCTGGATGGCTCCGTCGCTGATGCCTGTCCAGGATGTAACACAGCACCCCATACTATTAAGCACATCATGGAAGACTGCATTGCACACAGTCACCTATGCCAACAACACAACATACACTCCTTGAAAGCTCTGTGGGAAAGCCCGGTCTCTGCCATGGCCTTCCTTAGGGACTCGGGGCTGTTCAGCCAGACTGCCTAGGGAACAACAACTACTACTACTACTACTACCAGATGTTAATGTAAACACTGAAAGTTCTTCATGCAATATTTTCACAGCCACCACACTCAGACCTCTATCTTATCACGGCCAACATAGCACAAGGCATTTTCCATCCCTGTGTCACTCTTTCCACTTCTTTGCACATTTACCTTATATCTGTCACAGCACCCAGGTACTTAAAGTCTCATCAATTCAAGTCTCTCTACATCCACCATAGCATGACATTGGGAGTCCTTATCTCTCTCAACAACCATAACTTTACCCATACCTTCAGTTACTGTGAAGGCAGACCCATCAACAGATCTGCTGAGCCAGGTGCAACCAGTGAACAACAACAACATTCAGGGCATAACATACACAGACATCCACAAAATTCTGCACCAGCCTACCAAGCTCTTGTCCACAGTTTTCAAGCAGCATTGCGTCATATGCATATGTCACCTTTGAAATACTCCACCCTTCATCACTCATTACCAGCACCACCCTTCTCTTCATGACTCAGATTTTTATCTGTCTTATAAGCTCATCCATATATATATCATAATAATAGTTTCTTGTTTATTTATTCATTGCACTCAGCTGCTGAATATACATAGGACCTTAATCTCATATCCTAACCTAAGGGACCAACAGTGTGACCCTGGATGTTGCTGAGGAGTGCCAACCGACTATCAAGCCCTGCCAATGTTGAGGAGGGCATATGCACTTTGGAACAGATGCCTGATCTTTACCTCACCAAGTTTTGAACCTTTGTGGGTCTTCTACCACAGTATGCCTTGAGCTGCACATAATGGGAGAGCTCACATCCCCCACACCAGCAGCGTGGCCAGAGTAGAGCTCGAACTTGGGTCACTTAGATTGGGAGTCAGATGCTTGATTCACCATGCCATCTTAGGGATATACTATAACACAATCTTGACTCACTCCAAGATTGATAGTGAGCCACTCACTCCGATGTCCACCTACCCTTACACAGGCCTCACTACCGTCATAGAACCTATTAACAGCATTCAGCCATTTACTGTCCACAACTTATGCAAGACCTTCCACAATCCATCTTAGCTGATCTTGTCATATGCTTTTTCTAGAGCCATAAATACCTTATAAACCTGCTCATAAATCTTCTTATTGTTTTCCCGGCAGGAGTAAACTCAGGGAACATAGGTGTATTGGGTTTCAGTGCCAGTAAACATGAAGCTGCCACTAAGTTTCTGGAGCTGTGTGTGGAAATGCTTGGCCAGTACTACTCACTAGCATCTCCAGAACAAAGGGTAAGCTTGCACTAATAATTTTTGCCATCAGTCTTCATTTATTAAAATAATTACAAAGAGTGTTGTATCCAGGTATAGGGTTAGGGATACAGTGTAACACTTGAAAGTTGTCTCATCATTTAAGTTTGTATTATGGTATCTGTCTGTCTATAGCCCGACACCCTAATCCCACAAAGGGTGGCCGCAGACAAAACGCCTCCAAGTCGCTCTGTCACCCGCCATTTGCCTACCCTCCCCCCGGCACATTCCCCCCTTTCTCATATACCTCTCAACTCCATCCCTCCACCTCATCCTTGGTCTTCCCCTCCCTCTTCCTCCCTCCACCTCACCTACATACACCCTCTTAGTCAGTCTTGCATTCTCCATTCTCTCCACATGTCCAAACCACCTCAGTGTATTTCTCATAATCTTCTCAACCACATCCACATCCACCCCACAACGTTCCTTCACTTCTTCATTTGTCAACCTGTCCCTCCTTGTCACTCCACTCTACTCTCATGTAACCCATTTCCACTGCTCTCACTCTTGACTTGTTACCCTCTAGCAAGGTCCATACCTCGCTTCCATATGTCAGGGTATGGATCACAATACCTCCCTATTTCTCATCACTGCTTTCAGTGAACCAACAACCTTCCTTCCCTCCTGTACCCTTTCAAGTATGTCATCCCCAAAACTTCCATCCTTACTCATCACACTACCCAAACACTTGAATGCACTTACATTCTCCCTATCCTCACCATCCAACCTCACTGTGCATTCTGTGACTTCATTCCTCTCAAACACCATAACTTTACTCTTGTTTACATTGACTTTCAGATTCCTCTTCTTACACACTGTCCCAAATTCATTCACCAAACCTTGCAACTCCCATTCATCTTCACTCAACAATACTGTATCATCAGTAAACAACAACACCGGAATCTTCCACATCACACCCTCATTCATTAGAGCCACCCCTACATCCACTGCCCTACCTTGCACTTCCTTTACAACCCCATCCATGAATATATTAAACAGCCATGGAGACATCACACAACCCTGTTTCAGTCCCACATTCAGATCAAAGTACTCACTCAGCTCACCATTCAGTCGCACAGTAGCCCTAGCTCCTTCGTACATACTCTTCACGGCACTCAGCAGTTTCCCCTCCAATCCATGTATTCGTATTATGGTATACTGTATAATATCCTGTTTTTCACATAAGATTGTTTCTGATTCAGTATTATATTTTGAAGTAAGATTTTTTTTTCTTCTTCTTCTTTTATTCTTTTTATAAATCATCAGCTGTGAGACAGATCTCTGTGCTTTGTCTAGCTCCTAATCAGTTGGTATATTATGACATGCATATTTTCCCCCCAGGTTTTTCCATTTTCCTTCACTGCTATATATGGAAGCTCTTGTTATTCCATTCAGTCTTAGCTAGGCCAATGAGCAGTAAAGTTGGCCTCCTGTGCTTCTGTTAGGTTTTAGAAACCCTCTGGTCATCTTTTTTGTTTTTTTCCTCATAGAAATTTACTATGCACAAAAATTTGTTGCCACAGCAATTAACAAAAGCTACAGAGTTGTTCATGGTGTAGGTTTGTAAATGAATGACTGTAGTATTTGGTTATGTGCCTAGTTTTAACAGTATACCTACCATTAAAGAAAGAGAAAAGTTTAAAATGAATAAAAATTGCTGTCCTTCCTGTTAAAGGGTTACAGCAGTTTCACTTACGTAGTATTTTGTTGTAGTTGGGAGTGCCCACCATCCACTCACTTGATGTAGAGTAGTGCTACCTTAGGTAACACTACTGTGAGTGACAAGCCAACTGGTTTTCTGTAACCCAGGAAACCATTTAATATATTGGGTGGCGACAATATAACAAACAAATAATTTCCAATAAACCCAGTTCTAACCTTGGTATTAAGCTCTTAAAAGCCATAGTCCTGATACCATAGTGAAGTCTCACACTCAAACATTAATATACAGGTAAGCATTAATCTACCCTGATATCTCCTACATCATTCATACACAGTCCACTCTTTTATATTATGGCCTTCATTGAACAAGCTACTCTTCTTCACTGAGGCACCTTGTTATTTTGTTCAGTCATTCATTTACAAAGTCTCCAAGACATTTGCATGTGTCATCCATGGTCACTTAATGGCAGTTCTCCACACTGTTCAGTCAGTTAACCATGTCACACTGTTCAGTCTCTAGCAGCTTCTATGTTCAGTCAGTTAACCATGTCACACTGTTCAGTCTCTAGCAGGTTCTGTGTTCAGTCAGTTAACTATGTCACAATTGATGACCTTGTCCTAAGCCTTTTTACAGTCTGCCTTTCACAGCTCTGACCTCAACATTCACACCTCTCACCCTTTGTACCCAGTTGTCATCCTTCATCCTCTCCACATACCCAAACCATCTCCTTGTACCCATTCTCTTCACAACACTAACACATTCAAGTCTCATCCTTCCTCTCAACTTTCATTCACAGTCCTAACCTCACCAGGCCTGTCATTGAAGGACACACTACACATTCACCTAGTCATTCTTATCACTGTACATTTGAACAAATGAATATCCTACTTTACTGCTCAAGTCCCACTGCAGTACAACATTAGGCTACTCTCCTAACACACTCTGCATACCAGGACCCCATAATATGGAGGGAGAGCCTTCTCAGTGTCAGTAGGGGCAACCATTCCTTATCCTTGCCACCATGCTAGCTCTAGCCCCACTTGTTTTCTGCTGCACTGACGCACGTAGGAGTATGTTGGAAATACGGAGAACAGGAGGCCTATTGGCCCATAACAAGATTGTCTGTTGGAAAAAGAAAGTCAGTTGTACAGTTCTAACATCTAATCATTGTGAGTGAGAAAAGGATAGAAAAGAGGAATGCTTTCCCTCACCCACTTCACCATCTGGTCAGAAAAGGTAAGAATAAGTTAGAGAAACACCGTGCTTGATAAAATAAGCTAGCATGAAAATTTTTGTAGGGATTTGAGATGATTAAAAGCTGTGCACTGTGTAATCACTAATATGCAACTCAGAATTAAAAAAAACAGCATACTCAGTAGCAGAATGTTCTCATAATTAAGCATTCATCTCACTTGCATCAGCATACATGTCGGTGTGGAAATAAGCACCACTCAAGTTGTTGTTTTTGTTGTGTTGATTAACCCTGGTCTGTCTGGCTGAGCAGATGCAATGACCACAGGTAAGTGGTTGCATCTGTGGGGTCATCCTACAGATTCAGTACACTAATGCACCATGTACAGAATTGGAGCCCTGTTGTGGTGGAGAGTGTCTCACCAAGGTTGGACCAGGGTTTTCCCCATGACCAGGTGCAAAAAAATATCAGCAGGTTTAGCTCCCAGGTGGATGCCACAGCTAATTAGCATCACCCAAACTGCACAACACCACCACATGTAGATTCCTCATCAGTTCCACGTTCAGTTAGTTGTGGCCTGTAGTTCTGAAAAGCTTCTCTGGCCATATATTAAATGTATCTATAGTTTTTACACGGACTGCTGTTGCTAGTACTGTACCTTATTCACATGTTCTACAATAGGATTTTTTTTTCTTTCCTGTTGCATCTCTCACCTTTCGAGTTTCAGCCTATTATTTCTAGTCATATCGTATGATATATCATTTATAATGGCTTCATCATTTCTTGCATGCATTGGCCTTGGCACCTAATGGCAGCTCTCCTTGCTGCTCAGTCTCTGCCAGCCTCCCTATTGAGTCCCTTATCCCTGAGGTCACCTATTGTAGCATCGTCCTGGACCTTTTTTGGTCTTCCCCATGAAACCCTACCCCTGACGTTCACACTTCTCCCCTTCTGCACTCAGTTGTCATCCTTCATCCTCTCAACATGCCCAAACCATCTTAATCTACCGCTGCTTATCATAGTACCAATACATTCCATTCCCATCCTTCCTCTGAACTCTTCAGTCACAATCCTAGCCCCCACAAGCCTCAAATTCAAAGGTGCACTACACATCCATCTAATTATTATAATTTATGTATGTTTTAGCTAACATAATCCTCTTCCTTTACTGCCCAAGTCTCACTTTCATACAGCACTTGCATTATCATTATGTATTTCAAGCAGATTTTCATATCTGATGTCATTTAATTTATTATTAGTAGTAAATACTTGTATTAGATTTTCTCTGAGGCATCTCTTTCATTTCGTTTTTGAAGGCTCCAACATGCTTGCATGTGTCGGCCTTGGTCACCTAATGGCGGCTCTCCATGCTGCTCGATCTCTGGCAGCCTCCCTATTCAGTCCCTTAACCCTTAAGTCACATTTAATGACCTCGTCCCATGTCTTTCTCGGTCTACCCCTCCCAACCCCTCCCCCAATATTAACACTTCTCACCCTCTGTACCCAATTATCATCCCCCATCCTCTCCACATGTCCAAACCACCTCAGCCTACCTCTCCTCATCACAACACCAATACACTCCAGTCCCATCCTACCTCTCAACTCTTCCATCGTAAACCCAGCCCCCCCAGGCCTTGCACGCAGGGACGCACTGCACATCCACCTAATCATTGTCATTTCTGTACGTTTAAACCTGCGAATATCTTCTTCCTTTACTGCCCAGGTCTCACTATAGTTTCCATAGTCATTCTTCATAGGAAAAATTTCATTGATGAGATAATTTTGATGGTTCTGTGATGCACTCATTCAAGCTTCATCTAACTAGTAATATATAAAGTTTAGAGATTTTTGTAGGTGTGTTGTGTTTGAAATTCTTTGCACCGAAACCAGATTTGTTGTTTGCCTTATTACTGCGTCCCTCCTCATAATGGTTTCCTGTAACCCAGGAAATCACCTACATCAGTGGGTGGTAACCATATAACAGGGTGATGTATAGCCTACTATGGTGCCCCGGTGGCTTGGTGGAGAGACACACATATGACTTCACTCCAGGAACCAAACCTTTACACTTTTCCCTAGGTCTGTCTGTGGCGAGGTGCTGTCTGGCACTTGGAAACATCAGTTCACTGCACGAGACAGCCCATCATGGACAGTTATTTTTTTGCAGTTGATGGGCCTGTTTGACCAGGCAGACTGGGGTTACTCAACAGCAACAACAATAACTGCAGCTCACTGCATGTTTCAAATTGTTACTGATAAAAATTTCCAGATCTGTTTCATCTTTCATTTTCTTCAGTTGGGTATCTAACATGTGGTAGCAGTTTGTCTTTTCATTCACCAGCACATCGCACTGAGAGTGTAATTTTTTCTTATCATTTATCACTTTACTCTTATTTACATTTCCTTTTAAGCTTCACCAGTCACAAACATTCTTATCACTTTGAAGCAGTCTGCGTAGATTCCACTCACAGTAGCAGACAGCACAGTATCATCTACATATATGACACTCGAGCACTGACACTGAAACACTCATAAACCTCCTTTTACTTTTAAAACATGCTTCAGTACCATCATGCAAACTTTTTTCAGCTTTCATCAAGTTTCTTCCTTCACCATATACTGTACATGTAAAGCCTTCTCTAATTCCACCCTCTTCACCCACTCATATGCTTTTAGATCTATAAACATCAAACAGTCCTTCTCAGTGCTGTCTCTTTTATCTTCCCTAGTTCATATACTACACATGATCGACACATCAGATACCACTCCTAAAACCATCCTGTTCATCACTCACTAGACTAGACTGTGGTAACATCTCTACCATCTCAGTTATTATTCTTCAATTTGTCATTCTTACAGCACTTTTATTTTGTGCACAGATACACATTGACAGTCTTCTTCCACTCAACTGATACAGCTTCACTCATGCAGCTCTTTCCTATTCTGCACAAATCTTCCCATGCTTTAGTCTTCATATCTAATAAAATCAGTTCTATGAACCCCTTCACCCTGATGACATTTTGTTTTTTTTATTGTTGCTACCTTTAGACGATTTTATTACAGTAAACTCTCAGTTATCCGTCGTCGCATTATGTGGCCCAGCGCAATATCTGGTGCTGCTGGTTCAGCTCTGTTAAAGCAATATCTAGTGAAATTATTCAATATTCAGCACTGAAATGGGATATAACTGTCAGTTCTATGCAATATCTGGTGTTAGGTGTATCAACTGGCTCAAAAACGGAAGCCAACCGGCGTTGTATTATTGTATTGCATCAATACTTTATTGTATTTTATGGTTAATTTTCATCTTTTACTCATGGGAAAGATTTTAGGATAGAGGGTTGAGACGGGTAGTAACACAATATCCAGCTTGACATCGAATATTGAGCCAATGGGAGGTGCTATGCAATATCCAGCGTTTCATGTTATTCGGTGTAGGGCCTGGCTGAATTTTGCCGGATAATTGGGAGTATTTAATCTGTGGGAAGACTTTTCAAAGTGAAGGAGTTAGATATAGACTTCAGTGACCCCTTTACTGCAACAAGTCTGTCATATTGAATACAGTCATCTGGAAGTAGAAAGAATTAAATAATAAAATGCATCATCAGATTGCAGGGGTTAACAGGAACTTTTGTGCCATTATCAGCCACTTCCTACACTCTTTTCAAAGGGATGAGAAGAATCCAAAAACTAGAGAAAAAAAAAATGAGTTATGAGTATGAAAGTTTGAGAGAGTGTGTAAGAAACTGAATCTAAAGATGAATGTAGGGAAGAGTAAAGTTATGGTCTTCAAGAGAAATGAAGTCAGTGAATGTACAGTGGGGTTGGATGAGGAGGAAATGGAAAATGTGATTGCATTTAAGTACTTGGGTAGTGTGATGAGTAAGGATGAAAGTTTAGAGGGTGAAGTGCTTGAACAGGTACAACAAGGAAGAAAGGTTGCTGGTTCTTTGAAAGCAGTGATATGAAACAGGGAAGTGAGCATGGAAGTGAAAAGTTACTGCATGACAGTGTGATACCAGCTCTAACGTATAGAAGTGAAGCTTGGACCTTGTTGGAGGGACACAGGTCAAGAGTGAGAGCCGTGGAAATGAGTTATTTGAGAGGAGCATGTGGAGTCACATGGAGAGACAGACTGACAGATGAGGAAGTGAAGGAGCATTGTGGTGTGGATATGGATGTGATAGGAAGCATTAGGAGAAGGAGAAACAAATTGAGGTGGTTTGGCCATGTGGAGAGGATGGAAAGTGAGAGACTGATGAGGAGAGTGTATGTGAGTGAGGTGGAGGGGAGGAGAGGGAAGGGGAGGCCAAGGATGAGATGAAGGGATGGAGTGGAGAAGAGTTTGCGAGAGGGGTGTGTGAGCTGGGAGCAGGGCAGTGAAATGGCGGGGGACAGGGTGACATGGAAGCGTTTTGTCTGTGGCCACTCCTTACGGAATTAAGGCATCTGGCAATAGATAGATAGAGAGAGTATTTATCGCCGAATTATCCTGCCAGTGGGCAACACTTTCATCTTTCAGTCTTCAGAACTCTTATCTTCATTAGACATGGTGTACTGACAACAGCTACAACAATTTTTACTTATGTTTTTGGTCATAGGAAAGTGTCAAGCCATTGCTGGTGAAGCGATTACGGATGTGGAGTGATGCACTTCGATATTCAGGGCATTACTGGGAGGCAGGAGTGGCAGCTGGACAGGGTTTGGTGAGTGGTTGGATCATGCTCCGTGACCTGGTCACCATATGGGTCAAGTGCAAGAGGGATGCAGAGAAGGCTGGAGTCATAACACTTAGGGTAAGATTGTGTGTTTTGATTTCCTCAATCATGATTGTTCGTGCTGTGAGTTAATTGTGCTGCATCCAACTTATTCCTGTATCGAGTCCTGGTAGAATGCTGGATTTCTCTGACTTTCCATTCATGTAGATAGATAGGTAGGTGACATGTAGAGGTGTTGGTATGTAGGAGGACTGCTGGGCCTTGATAGCAGGCTGTGAAGCCTATGCCCAGTGTCCGACACACAAAAAAAAAAAAAAATGGATAGACTGAAGGACTGTGCAAAATTTCCATTGGCTTCAGTGATGCACTTTGGGGGGTCATATTTTTTGATGCAGTAGCATCTCTGGGAGTAGCTTTGTCCATCTGTCACTAACGTTGTTTGAAAATGAGGTTCTTCACCCCGTACAGCCATTAGCAACGTAGGGAGGTTCCATATTAGGGCCCTGAAGCTCACATTTCGCGCTCAAACTTCAGTGACTAGGCCCCTGAAGCTCTCATTTCACACTCACAGACTTCAGTCACTTTAGGGCCCTGAAGCTCCTATTTCACACTCAGACTTCAGTAACTTCAGAGCTCTGAAGCTCCCATTTCACACTCATAGACTTCAGTGACTTAGGACCCTGAAGTTGCTGCATCTGTCTAGTGCTTTTATATACTTGTCTCATATTTGTTTTTTATCTTGATTCTGTACTGATGGTTAGTGTAGTTGTGGGATATTTTTTTTTTTTTTTTTTTTTTTTAATGCAAGGAAGAAGGAACCAAGGGCCATGGGCCCTGGTGTTATTAACATGATTTTATTTCATGTGATTGGCCCCCAGGGTGTACTGGTGTGTGATGTTGTGGGTGAAGCCAGGCAGCATCAGAAGGAGTGTGAGCACTTCACATTTAATCCAGTTGCTGCTCTCAAGGAGGAGATAAAATCCTACAAAGCTCAGGGGTCAGTTATTACTCTACACTCTGTGTTTATCCATAGTCTTGTTTTAGTTTTTTTTCGCTCATTTTTGAAGGCTCCAACATGCTTGCATGTGTCGGCCTTGGTCACCTAATGGCGGCTCTCCATGCTGCTCGATCTCTGGCAGCCTCCCTATTCAGTCCCTTAACCCTTAAGTCACATTTAATGACCTCATCCCATGTCTTTCTCGGTCTACCCCTCCCAGCCCCTCCCCCAATATTAACACCTCTCACCCTCTGTACCCAATTATCCTCCCCCATCCTCTCCACATGTCCAAACCACCTCAGCTCTCCTCATCACAACACCAATACACTCCAGTCCCATCCTACCTCTCAACTCTTCTATCGTAAGCCCAGCCCCCCCAGGCCTTGCACGCAGGGACGCACTGCACATCCACCTAATCATTGTCATTTCTGTACGTTTGAACCTGCGAATATCTTCTTCCTTTACTGCCCAGGTCTCACTACCATACAGCATCACACTCCTAACACATGCTGCATACAAAGACCCCTTAGCACGTAAGGAGAGTCCTCTCAATGTCAGGAGAGGCAACAGCTCCCTGAACTTCTTCCAACCACTTCTCACTCTAGCAACCGAGCTAACTCCAGCCCCACCTCCGGCACCTAACATGTCTCCCAAATAACAAAACTCCTCCACACACTCAAGAGACTCACCTGCAAGTTCAACCCTCTCACGCCTAACAATCTCCTCCTGCTCTCCCCGACACACCGCACACATGAAATCAGCATTATCTCGCAGTCTACCTCTAATACCACTACATCTCTTGTGCACCCACTTATCACAGACACTGCACAAGATGGAATTACTTCCCACACCTTTGTGGCAAACTGCACATGGCCACTCTCCCTCTCCTCTGATTGTACCGCCACCAACCCTAGATATCATCACTTTTGTTTTATCTGCATTTACCCTTAAGCCCTTGTGCCCCATACCATCTCTCCACTTCTTAAATCTTTCCTCAGCCTCCCCTTCATTCTCAGCAATCAGCACCAAATCATCAGCATACAACATCTCCCATGGNCCACTGCACAGACCCAGGTCCAGGCAATGGATCTGGGACCCCTAGCCCACCAGCTTACTAGTGGCTGTGGTAGTGGCCTCGGGGCACCCTGCCAGGACAGCTGCATGGACACCCTCCAAGCGCGTCTTGGCACTGCATAGGAAATAGTGTCCTTGATTGGAATTAGCAATACCATACTGTTTTTTAAACAAACAATGTATCAGTCAAGCTTTTCCTCTCTTAACCCTACCTTATCCACCTTGGGATGGGAAAGGGAGTTTGGATGATGATGATGATGATGATGATGACAGTGATGATAATGATAATAAGGATGGTGATGAATCGCTACACTGCTGTCCCATATAATGAGGAAGAGTAATCATAGCTTGATAAAGCCAATAATGACACTTGTGCCCACACTATTACTTGGCTACACAGCATGATGCATTTTTGTCCATCACAGATTCTGACAATTATTATTTTTAATTATTCTCATTTTTTCCCCAGCATATTGAAAGAAGTAATATAAGTTTGGCTGTTATTTTTTGTTATTAATTTTATTGTGTGATTTAAATTCAGCATGACCTCCACTAAAGTGGCCTTTGCAAGTGCATTTCACAGAAATGCGCAGTATTCTAGTGACCTCTGTCATCTCTTTCTCTTGAAAAATATGATGTTGGAGACAGATTCCCTGAGGTGCTTAATAAACCACAGTTCTCATCTCTGCAGCTTAGTCCTTTGAGCTAGTAGTAGGTTATTCACCCCCTTTCCTAGGGTACATGGCCACTACTTCTAGGTTACCACAGTTACTTTCCCTAGGTGTTTTTCTAGGTACTCGTTTTTCCTACTAAGTCTCTAAGGGTGGATGGATACCTGTGTCAAGTGGTGCTTGTTGCCCACACAAGTATTAAAACCCTGGCACTATCAGGCCAGCATCTTCTTAATTAGCATTGCCAACCACTCAGCCAGCACAGCTGAGTATTTCCGTCAACAAAGTTATTTAGAAAATTAATCATCTCTTCCTGCAAAACATTTTTATTACATAGCCTGACATTTTTTCACCCAGACACAGAAAATACAGTATGCCTTATACAGGTACTGGTACTGTTACTTACAGTTTTATTGTCTTTTGTAAATGATGGCAGTATCTCTGGATTTTCCCTGTTTCTAGACTTCTCAGCCACCACTGCCCATTGTTTTTCCTTTCTCTCCATAAAAGAAAATAAGACGTACCTCTGTCCCAATACCTGACTAGCCACATTCAGCCTGCAAAACAGCTATTGGCATAATATTCTTGTCCACCTGAGGTACAAAAAATTGATAGTTTTCTTCATTAACACCAGTGATGCCTTCAAAACATTTGCTTGTGATTTTAGCATTGCTCCAGTGTTGTTCACAAAGGTAGCCAGTCATCTGCTGAGAACTGTTTGTGTTGGGCACCAACATATTTGTATAGGAGAATGACTGGCTAGTCATTGGAGAAGACAGAAGCTAGTTTGAGGTCATGGTTTACAAAACTATCAGGATGAATTGAGACAAAGGGATTGCCATAAACAACCAGGTCACAGCTCACTCCCATGCAAACCCTAACCTGGGTTGTGGTCCTGTAGGACAGTCTGCTTAATCTTGGACAAATCCCTCCCAACTGTCAGCTGCAGTCCTCAGATCAAGTCAGCTTCCAACATAACCATGAGACTTGATGAAACCCCCTTATGCCTGTTCAACTTTGCTGCAGACTGTATCTCCCAAGGAAAACTACACTGTCAGCACCTATCTTTCCAGGGCAACAAGTATGTCAAAGAAGGCAGGAATACCCAGCCATTTTTCCCTTTCAGCATATTGACACCTAAGCAGGTGGGAATTTCCACTAATGCTGACCACTCAGTTTCCCTGGACAGTACCATCACCAGGCACTGCCGTCAGCATGGACTCCTCCAACCTAGGCAGTGGATATCACTCATTGCCACTAGAAGAGGGAGATCTTGATGACAACAGATAATCACAGCCAAGCATATCTGCTTGGATTTTGATTCTTTGTACTTGTGGCTGAATTGTCTACCACCAGAGGAACAATTTTGTGACCAGTCAAACAATCTTGTAGTCACATTGCTCTTATAGTGCAGTAGTACTTTCCATGTTTCATGATAACTATCAGCCCGTTACATACACCATTCATTCTAAAAAAGTAAAATGTATTTCATTAATACTAGCTGGATACCAAACGAGTAGTCTCAAAGATATGATGTGCTCTACACTAGCATACTGTACTTAGTACTGTACTTTCCTGCATTTGAAAAATTTATTGACGAATTATGCATTCTGCAGGTACGATATCAGTGAGGAAGAAGTATCTTGTGGGTCACGGCTTACAGATGAGGCAGATTGCATCATTGATAAAGTTGTGGGACTCCTGACTGTGGGGGAAGCCCTAAGGAGGAGTCAGAGAGGGTCCACTGGGTGCCTGGAGGCAGTGAATACTGTCAATAGTGCCATCAGTCTACTCCAGGGAGTCATAGTGAGTTACCAAATATTATGATCATTGGCATAATCATAACCATGTTTTCCTTATGTATATGATTTAGGGAGATGTAGAACAGTGATCTTCAAGCTTATTGAATCATAACCCAGCATGAGAGTCTTACTGTCAGCTCAGTTGTTTAGATATATAGTACATAAGGTATTTTCCATGCCTGCCTTTCTGTTAGTCATGATGGTGGTCAAAATGAGTAGTTTTTGGAGTGCTTATCATGTACTTGGAAGAATGACAGGCATGAGTATGTAAACAATTGAGTAAAGATAGATGCATTGCTGTTGTTTTTGTGGCCTCTGACTCCTGTGGATATGAACCTGATGAACTGCAGAAATTCAGCCACTTTAGCCTTGAAGTCCTAGGGAGATCTTGTTGAGGTTATATAAAAGATTCTGTGTCATGAGAGAGTTTCGTTTTGTGGTGTATTGTGAGATTATAAAACGTGCAGGTGACTGAAGTGTTTAGTGCTGCAAATGTTTGAAAAGTTAAAATTACTGTACTGTATCAGCATCCTGTATAAGGAAGAAACTATTTACTTAGTCTTGTAGTATTAGATTTGCTCCATTTATATTAACTGTAAGGTGTTTAATGCGTGTTTCTTTTGACATGTGGGTAGTTTATTATGTCATGTGTAGGTGAGTTAAGTACAGAGAGTTGGATGTATGAAATACATTGATAATGTGAGGTTAACAAAGTGAGTATGTAGAGTACATATGATGAGAGAAAATTAAGAGAAATTTTGACCAAAAATACAGTGAAACAGGACATGAGGGACAGCAGCTTGAAGTGGCAGAAGGGGGCAGTGATGAGTGTGGAAACAGTAGTGGTTAAATTCAGGGGGCAACATAGGGTTGAATGATGGATGGATGGATTAATATGCACTTTAATTTGTTAATCAAATGCTGGGTAGTTTTTTTGGTATTATTAGCAACTGCAGAATGTGGTGAAAGTTTTTGGTGTATCAGATAGAGCCAGGATTCCAGGAGCTTGAGTGATGAGTGAATGAAAGCGTTGCCCATTGGAGCGGGCAAACTTGGGCTGTTTGGACATTGCTACTCCTCACCCTGCCGTAGGGTGGGTAAGGAGGTCTGTATGATGATGATGATGATTGCCATTATAGAGCCAAATAGGTTGAGAATGATTTACGCAGTTAAATATTTCAGTAATTGATAAAGCACTTTTCAGACTGATGGTCAGGGCACACCTGCTGAGCTAGAGCTTCTGGCACAAGCACACTTCTGGTTGTATCTGTGTCAGTTACAGTACACAGAGATAACTGTTGCTGTG
Source organism: Birgus latro (assembly GCA_018397915.1). Lineage (NCBI taxonomy): Eukaryota > Metazoa > Arthropoda > Malacostraca > Decapoda > Coenobitidae > Birgus > Birgus latro. The sequence goes on along the minus strand of JAGKTI010002984.1, from coordinate 43,744 downwards.
AGTATTCTCCTATAGTTGTTAATATAGTATTGCTATTTGTTTTCATATCAGTATGGCTTGTAGTGTATTATTATTTTATTATTATGGTGTGTGTAGCTTACTCCAGTGAATTAATTCATTTATTCATCGTCCAATCCTACGTTGCCCCATAGAGAAGCATAGGAGCCCGAGGCTAGGCAAGTTGATCCTGACATTTAAGATGAGAGTGACCAGCCTCACTCGTCCTTGAGTGGCATTATGTGAGCAGAAAACCCCAACCACCCCTTGGATATAAACCTGCACCAGCTCAATCCGATTGGAGCACCTTAATTATCCACTAAACCTCCAGGCACCATAATTTGAGTTATATGATTACCCCAGCATGGTAAATGGTTTCCTAGGGAACAGGAAACCATTTACCTTGTCACTCAATGTAGTCATCCATAGGCAGAAGGAAGAGGAAAAAATTAAGGAAAGAAAGACAGAAGAGGAAGGATGACAGAGAGGAAAGGGTAAACACCCAAAGCAGCACTACATCGAGTGAGTGGATGGTGAGCACCTCCACCTACCACAACATGTTTTTTTTTTTCCTCTTAAAACATTTATTTGAAGCCTGGTGGTTTAGTGGGTAATTAAGGTGCTCCAATTGGATTGAGCCTGTGCAGGTTTACATCCAAGGGGTAGTTAGGGTTTATTGCTCACATAATGTCACTCAGGGATGAGTGAGGCTGGTCAGTCTTATCTTAAATGTCTAGGACTCTGCTACAACAGGGTACCAGTACTCTGTTGTAGCAGAGTCCTTTGTAGTTTAGTTTTATAATGCTGTATAATACAATTACCTGTAAATTATTGATGTTGCTCTGGGCCACATAACTGGTCACTCATCTTGAATGTCTGAACCAAGTTGCCTAGCCCCAGACCTCTACTTTTCTGATGGGATATTAAAGAATTGGATGATGAATGGTGGATGATAAGTATTTCCTTGTTTTTAGCTTCCAGAGGCTTACAGAACACTCGGATAAGGAGAGTGGTCAGATATTTAAATGCTGTGCCTGTTTAAGCACAAGACTGTGTGTGTGTGTGTGTGTCCATGCATGTGTGTTTGTGCTTGCTTGCATGAATGTATGTCTGTGTCTTTGTCTGTGTCTGTTTGTTTCTGTAAGAGAAGCCATCATTTCAAGTTCACAAAAGGAAGTGGACTTTTTTTTTTAATGACTAGCTCCAGTTCAAGGAAATCTTAGCACTTTGACATTCCTTTGGCTGCATTCATGTTAATTGTAGATAATTTTACTTAGCATAGAGAATTACTAACAGGCAGAGGGTTAAATCCACATTTTGAAGCTGATTACTTAATATGTTGCTCTTCTCAGCAGTATTTGTAGATTAGTTATAATAATTCTTAAAAGAGAGTATGGTTAAAAAGTAGGATACAGTACTTTAGTTAATTTTGGTATACAGTACTCAGGTCCCAGTATTCCACAAATGGTACAGTAGTTGTGAGGCCCATATTCTCATCAGCTCAGTACCAGTATTCCACAAATGGTACAGTAGTTGTATGGCCCATATTCTTTTCAGCTCAGTAGCCTTTCTAACACCTTTATTGCACATGATACACCTCAGTATTGATAGAGTACTTGGGTCTTAGCATACTGTGCCCTACATGCCATGGTTTGAGTCCAGGAGGTAGCCAGAGGTTTTTGTATCATGTAGATGCTACCAGGGACACAGGTCACCCTTAAATGCTTTCGACTAACAGTAGCCAAGCCTCTGGCTCCTATGCCTGGAAGTGGCTAGAATGGAGTTCCTCTCTTTCTTTCTCTCTCTCTCTTTCTCATTGAAATACTGTACTTTACAAAATCACATTATAGATGAAAGCATATATTAATGTACCAATATTGTATCAAGAAATACGCATGTAAGAATGACATGCTGGAGAGCCTCCGTAACTGATAAGGATATGAACCTAATATTCCCCTAACATTACAGACAGAGCAGCAAGAAGCTGAGAAGCTCCCAAGCTCCCTTACTGCTCAAGCAACAGATTTAGGAGAAGAAATACAGGCAGATGATACGTGTGACGTGCGCCCCTCCATCCTTGGCCTTACACTGCCTGCACATGAGGCCTCACTGACACCTCTTCACACTGCACTTTCCATCTGGAAGGATCTTGTTGCACAAGTATGTCTTGGGGATTCATTTGTATGGTGAATTGCAAGTGAATGAGTGTATGGTCCATTTTATTTGGCATGCTATTGAGTAATTCTGCCTGTGTTGTGTTTTCTCTTGCTTTCTGGATCCTACTCCACCCCATCTTTTGTTGGGAGAAAGAGGATTGAATGATAATAATGGTGATGCTGATGATGGCAGCTTAACCAGTTTACATGCTAAACAAATCTCCACAGCAGTTGACTGTTCACAGATGGTTTTGGTGGTATTTTGTCACTTTAATGATCACTTTGATTTGACTGTGAAGTGTTTAGCTGTAGCCATATGAGTGAACACAAATGCATATACAGTAATCCCCCATTTATCCAATGCAGCACTATGCAACATCTGTCATTTTGTGACAAAGCAAAAAATCTGGCCGAGTTGAAAATGTATCCATTTTTTATTGCATTAACCAATAGCATACATAGAAACTTAATTTTCAAACTGCCCGCTGCTCCCCACAACACACCTACGGCAATGACAGTGCCCGCCAAAAACAAAGGCTGTTGCCCCATCCACCTCAGCCACAAAGAGTAAATCATCTGGTGTTGGTGAGTGTTGAATTCGTCGTGAAGCTTCTGGCCTTTGTTGCTATACCAAAGCTTTTACAGAGGTTTATGTTGCCTGCCCTTATGCTGTGTAGAAGCCTGCAGCTCCTTCTTTGGACACATTTGGTGTCAGCCTGTCTTCTTTGTTTACATGTCTTCTTTATGTAGCTACTTGTAGTCACCTGCTTTCAGTTTTCATTGTCATATGCACATCTCACTCTCACTTTTAATAAGTAACAATATTCTTAGTGACTGTAACTGAATATGCATTCAGTGCAAATGAGACAAGTCTTTGATGGAATATTTATAAAGGAAACACATTTTTAATAAGTAAAATCATGTTAACATATTATATAGGTGGTTGTGTAAGGTTTACACAGCGTCCACTAGAGATCCCCTCGCTCGGTCTTAGTTCCCACGCAACGATTGTGTAGTAAACAGCACCTTCTGGACAGTTGTTATGGTGGTACACATGGTGGTTTTTGTGTTTGTTCCCTGCCTGCTTCAGGCCTTGCTGTTTCTTGCATACCTCTTCCTAGGGTGTGTGATGATGGCCTCTTCATCCGGGAAAAGGAAGAGAGTGGTGTTGACTCTGGAGAAGTGGGAGATCCTGGATAAGATTGATGGGGGATGGTCGAATCATTAGTGTTGACATTGATTTTATTCTAGGTTACTGTACAGTACCATGATTTTATTCCATTTTACCATTATGTTTTGTGTGCCCATTGCATTTTTAGGTCTGCTTGACCAGATAGAATAGTGTTAAACAATAGGAATAAGTGTTGTACAATGTACTGAAGTGGCCTTTTGCACTGGCTTTCAAAGTTAGGTTATGTATGAAGGGGGGCCAGGGGAGAAGTCCATTATCCAGATGGAATCACAACCCAGCCATGATTTTATTCCATTTTACCATTATGTTTTGTGTGCCTACTGCATTTTTAGGTCTGCTTGACCAGATAGAATAGTGTTAAACAACAGGAATAAGTGTTGTACGATGTACTAAAGTAGGCCTTTTACACTGGCTTTCAAAGTTAGGTTATGTACGAAGGGGGGCCAGGGGAGAAGGCCATTATCCAGATGGAATCACTACCAGGCCATGCCTTTGGCTCTAGTACGTCGGATAATTGAGGGATTACTGTACTTCACTTTGCCATTGTTCATTGTGGTGATCATCCTTCTCTGTGTCAACACTAACAAGGACATAGTCCATTAAATACCACACAGCCCCCAATATAATGCAGCATGTTGAGGTGGTGGTGGTGGTGGTGGTGGTGATCCCAGTTTCACTGGCACATGAACCTGGTGAACCACAGGACACCAACCACTTTAACTGGTTGCTTTCAGAGACCTCTTATTCTATCTATCTATCGCCAGACGCCTCAATCCCGAACGGGGTGGCCACAAACAAATCGCCTCCATGTCACTCTGTCCCCTGCCATTTCACTATCCACCCTGTCATATGCTTTCTCCAGATCCATGAAGGCTGCATACAACTTCTTGCCCTTCTCTAGAAACTTTTCCACTAAGGATCTAAGAATGAATATCTGGTCTACACAACCTCTTCCCTTCCTAAAACCTCCTTGTTCTTCTCCAACTAATTCCTCAGTAATTTCCCTAACTCTGTCAATAAGTATCCTACCATATATTTTTCCTATTACACTGAGAAGGCAAATGCCCCTATGATTACCACACACTGCTTTTTCCCCTTTTCCTTTGTACAGAGGAATAATTATACCTGACTTCCAATCCTCCGGGACTCTACCCTCCTCCCAAGCCAATCTGCACACCTTCCGCATCCATTCTATTACTATCTGTCCCCCATGCTTCAGCATTTCACCACACACTCCATCAATTCCTGGGGCTTTCCCCATTTTAACTTTCTTCATTGCTTCCACCACTTCCATCCTGGTGATTTCTTCCTCTCTTCTCACAACCCTCCTTCTCCCTGCCATTCCCCAGCCACTTATACTTGCATTACTTTCATTCTCTATGTTCAACAGTTCATTAAAGTGTTCTCTCCATCTGTTTGCTTTTTCTCCCTTCTCCACTAGTAATCTACCATTTTTATCTTTACACCCCCACTGACTTCGTTGGCACCCTGTCTAGCTCTCTTTACCTCCTTCCAGAACATTTTCTTACATTCCCTCCACTTTGCAACTCCACTTTGCACTCAAATTCCTTCCAAATTCCTCATCCACTCTCTTCTTACTCTCTCTTACTAATCTTTTCACCTCTCTCCTCCTCACTACATATAACTCTCTCGTCTGTCTCTCAGCTTCTTCGTTGCCCCTATCCTCATCCACTTATTATATGTTTTTTTCTTTTGTGCCACAGCCTCTATCACCTCTTCAGTCCACCATGCTGTTCCCTGAACCCCCTTTCGTCTTCTCTTCACCCCACACACCACCTCACATGCTGCACAGATTTCTTCTGTGAATACCTTGCACACACCCTCCACGTGCCCCATCTGCTCCAGTCTATATTTACCCAATCGCTCCTCCACTTCCCTTCTATATTCAGCCTTTATTCCATCCTCTTGTAACTTTTCTACCCTCCTTGTAACAAATATTTCCACCTGTCTTTCCCTTCTTCTCTTCCTCCATCTTGTTTGGATTCTGATTCTGGCCACCACCAAGTGGTGGTCAGAAAGTCCACTCCCCCAACCTCTATATACTCTTGCATCCATTATACATCTTCTCATCCTTTCATCCACACACACATAGTCAATCATTGCCTTCAGTTCATTCACTCCCCCGTCCTTTCCTCACCACTCGCCATGTATACCTATGGATCATTTTGTGCCTGAAGAGGGTATTAACTACCACCAACCCCCTCTCAGCACAAATGTCCACTAAAGCACTGCCATTCTCATCCATCTCTGCAGGCACACCCCACTCACCAACCACTCCATCCACCTTCTCATTTCCTACTTTTCCATTCATATCTCCAATCAGAAACACTCTCTCATTCCTTTCAGACTTTTCCAAGCAGGCTTCCACATTTGTCCAAAACTCTTCTCTCACTCTACTTACACGATCTTGCATTGGCGCATACACGCACACAATTGCCCACATTTGTAGTCCAAATTTCACTCTTACCCATACAATCCTTGACCCAACTGATCCATACCCTCTTACATTCTCCTTCCACCTGTTGCTCACAACAATACACACTCCCTCTTTCGCCCTCTCATTCTCACCCACTCCCGCACATATACCCCATCCATGTTCCCATTCTCTCACATTCTCACCTCGCCATTTAGTTTCAGTTATTCCACATATATCCACTTTTGCACTCTCAGGCACCTGTACAATCTCTCTCTCTTTCACCTCATCATTCATACCCCTCACATTCCAGGTCGCAATCTTTATCTCGTCCTTTGTCCGTTCCTTTGTCATCAACTTTTGGTCGGTCCTGGTCCGAGGCTTCCTGTTCGTATTTTTAGTTAGTTGTTTTTACGGGGTGGGGCTCTAACCCACCACCAACCCTTTTAGTCGCCTCTTACGACAAGCAGGGATACTGGGGGAGAATTCTTGAAAAAAAAACCTACCCCCAGGGGGTTGAATACCCGCGTCCACCAGCGTGTGAGACACACTCTGCCACTATACCACTATAGCATTGTCTCTATAATGAGAGTGAGGTGAATGATACAGGTGTCTTATGGTGTGAGGGACAGCATTACTGTGACGGCCCAGTGGATTATTTCCTAGATATATTTCGTGTTGGTGCTGAAACAAACTGTAGAAAGATGGTGGCTATATCATGGTCTGGTTAGGTGAACTTGTATTTTTCTGAGAAGGGTAGTTTTTGTGGTGGGGGTTCCCGGAAGATGCTGTTTCGTTGAATGTGTTGGTTTGGTTGTGGTAATTGTGGATTTGTGTATATGTTGGTGAAGTGGAGTGTTGGGTGGAGGTTGTAAGCTGTTGAGGCATTCTTTATAATGTAAGATGGTTCTTTATTTTTTGGTTTCTCTGTTATGGAGGAAGGGAGGCAAAATATAAATACAAGAATGGTATGGGTTTTGTGTAAAAGCAGTGAATTGTGTTCCTGTTTTATTCATGTTGTTCTCACACCAAAAACAGCTGCTTGCATCACAGCCCCAATTTTCCCTACACAAGTAATCCTCAAACATAACCAATAGAAAAGATCTTTGGGAGTTACAGGTGAAGTGATCAAGTATGTGCTTTCCCAGCTTAACTTGATACATACTTTGTTCTTTACATCAATACAGCATATGTCAGGGTTATGGAGTTGGAGTCATGGAGTCATCTGTTTTTGGTTGGAGTCAGAGTTGGAAAAAATCCCACAACTCAGACTCCAGGCCTTTTGGTTCTGAAATGTTATCAGTCATATCTTTTCAGTATTTTATTCAGTTTACTTTACAACCATGTTATTTGTTATTATGCAAGCACCATAAGTAGAGAATTTAAAATAAAGATTTAAGAATTGCATCTGTCAAAATTCATGAATACACCAGGCCCTCAACATTCACGAATTCTACTTTCGCAGCCCCTGCCCATTTGCAGATTGTCCTTCGTGGAGCCAAGACTGAATTTAATAGGCATGGTTGCAATAATTTAGGGTATATATGTAGCTGATGACTTGCCCACACTCATATGTGGACAAGTCATCAGCTATTTCTGATATTTTATGCTGCTTTCAGGTCCCAAGTATGGTTTATTAGGTACAGGGTGTGCACACTTGCTCACAGGGGATGATTTGTGGCGGTAGAAGCATTTACGGGAGGGTGCACCAAACATTTGTGGAAATTCTACTTTCGCGGGGATCTGTGTCCCCCTAACCCCTGAGAATCTTGAGAGCCTGGTGTATTATTCATTTACATGTATCATGTCCACGTGCTGTATTATTAGTACAGTACATACTTAAGTCGGGGCCGGAGTTGCACTTGTAAAATTTCTTGAGTCAGAGTCGGGAAATATTATCACCAGCTTCACAGCTTTGGTATATGTATTAAAGCATCATTGAAATATGTCCTTTAACATCTTTTCAGGTATGTGAAATGTGATATGTTTACTAGATTTGTTAAACAGTTGATAATAAATAGCACAGTGCACAGTTTCCCTAAACTGGTGATCTGCTCCTCCCGTCATATAGCTTGGCAAGTAATCCTTGTTGTCTGCTGAGTGGGAACATGATGTCACAGCAGCTGTTAGTAAGGTATATGTAGTAATGTGTTGGAGGGGACACTTTCACACTGTGGCAATAGTGTACCATGCCAGCTCTGCTACCCAGTTATACAAGTGCCCTCAGCTTTGTCCATAACTCCCCCAGAGGACGGTGGTGGACTGCAGGAAAAGGGCAGCTTCTGCTTCTGGTCCACTGGGTTCACATCCAGATGAGCCTGGGGTCTAATAGCAGCATCATTTGGATGATATAAAGTGTAGTGAAAAAGAGTGGAATTAAATTTTTGCTGAAAATTTACCAGAATTTATGGATGATTGTTGTGATGTGAGTTGGGTGGAAGAAAGCTTTGATTCTGTGTTTATACAAAAATAAAGGCGATCTATACAATTCTCTATATTTTCGGTAGAAACACTTTGTCATTAATATTGTATGTACTAAATTTAAAGCACAGTTGCTGCTTATTCAAAGCTTGGTTATTAATGAGTTCCTGTGTTCACATTTGGTAGAAAGTTCAGTTAAGAAGTTAAATAAGAGGAGGGGGGTTTGATCACTTAGCATAAGGAGCTAGAAAGTTGAAGGCCTCCATTTACTGAAGTATTTGATTTAACTGTGCTTAATGACTTCCTCCAATGCCTGCAATTAAAGGCTCTGAGTGCACAACTCATTTAAGCTAACACAGCCACCTCTCTTGCAGGGTGCAGTGCTAGAAGAACCAGGACTTACATGTGGCCTGATAGCTTCTGCTGGATATGTGTATCAAGTGTCTGGATTGGTGACCCCCACTTTGAGTTGCTGGGTTACTCTAATATCACTGGCACGCTCCCACAGTCTTCACCTGTTCCTTGTCAGAGGTATGCTCGCTGAAGCTGTTTTGAACATCAATACTTCATCTAATTAATCTCACTGGCTCACTCCCACAGTCTTCACACTTCTCTCATTAGAGGTATGCTTATTAACCCCTCCCCCCGGTTCACATTTATTTATGTGTAAGTAGGTCACATTGGTTCATGTAAATAAAACGATTTCTCATATTGCACCATTGTTTGCATAGCTGTGCAGCCCAGGCTGGTTCTGGCTGCCAACTAGGCCTATGTCTTTCCTACATATGGGTGTGTGGGTGGGAATGACAAAAGGTATTGTGCGTGTCCCCATTTGCTTACACTTGTGTGCAGCCAGTATCTCGCAGTTGCCCCCCACCGCTCACCTCCACACCTGTGAAACGTGTTAGGTGTGGTTTGACTTAAGACAAACAGGCCGAGTTATTGAAAAATCTTAGTGGTGTTGAATTTGATTATTCCGATGACTCAGGAAATGAAAATCAGGGTAAAGAAAGTAAACTCAAGGTCACCACTGAAGATGTGATGGGTGATGCAGAGAGTGCTGAGGAGGAGGAGAGTGGGGAAGCTAGTGGGCCACATGTCCACATTGTGCATGGACTGATCTTGGATTTGCAGTTTTCAACTTTTATTCGTTTTGCTCCGTTTTGTTTTTGAAGGCTCCAACATGCTTGCATGCGTCGGCCTTGGTCACCTAATGGTGGCTCTCCATGCTGCTCGATCTTTGGCAGCCTCCCTGTTCAGTCCCTTAACCCTTAAGTCACACTTAATGACCTCGTCCCATGTCTTTCTCGATCTACCCCTCCCAACCCCTCCCCCAGTATTAACACTTCTCACCCTCTGTACCCAATTATCATCCCCCATCCTCTCCACATGTCCAAACCACCTCAGCCTACCTCTCCTCATTACAACACCAATACACTCCAGTCCCATCCTACCTCTCAACTCTTCCATCGTAAACCCAGCCCCCCCCCAGGCCTTGCACGCAGGGACGCACTGCACATCCGCCTAATCATTGTCATTTCTGTATGTTTAAACCTGCGAATATCCTCTTCCTTTACTGCCCAGGTCTCACTACCATACAGCATCACACTCTGGCCAAAATATACCCACAAGGGGGTTACAAATCTCCCACCAGGTACCTGGGGGGGCAGGGGTTAAAACCTGTTGTGAACATTAATGCTTCATCACTGTCTAGTGATTACAACAGATGAAAGGTTTTTTTTTTTTTTTTTTTTTACGATGTGCACTTCAGCCAACATTTTTGCAACCTCATGGTACCATTCAGAAAGAAGTTATGATTCAGTTTTGTAGCTAACCTTTTCCAGTATACTGACTTCAACTTTTTCCATAAATCTCTGTCCACAGACATATTATTTTTATTTGAAAAACAGATACATATCACAGTGAATATAGATTATATAGCAAAAGCACTTAACATACAGCCGTTTAACTACTGACTAGAAGCTGGAAAGCCCTTAGGTCCAAGATTTTGAGTTCTACCCTTAATTACCATAAGAAAATATTCAGCACCATCCTTTGTGGAGAGTACTGCATCCTAGTAAGTTAACAGAGTTTAGCAAAACTCCAACCTCCCACCTCACTCTCCCTTTGTTGCTATCATTGGTTTCAGTTTATACAACATTTTCTGTGATTCACAGACTGTGATGCCCACACATCTCTGCAATATCAGTAGAGTCCTGAATTTAATTTGTCTTTCCATTCTTGTGAGGCCTGCCTGCCTCTCTGTCTCCTTCATTTAACATGTATACTCAAATCCTCAAAACAGAGTCATCACAAAGAAACTTAGCAAAATTAAAGGAAACAAATACTATCTCCATTCACTGCACAGCAAGTACAGCAAATAATCAAAAGCACAAAGAATTCCAAAGTAGAAAGACCAGACCAGACTTCAGATATTTAGATAAAATGCCCTGGGCCTGTAGCAAGACATGCCTTTACTGAAATTTTCAACTTCTGCTGGGTTCAAAACCAAATTCCCAATATATGGAAGAAAGCAACTCTCATTCCCATACTCTGACTGGGAAAACTTCCCAATAATCCTCCATATAGATCCATATCACTGCTTTGCACATTATCCTAAATCATGAAAATGCTAATCTTAAACATCACCCTCCCCCCATGTCCCTTTATTTGACTTCCAACATGAAGTTCGACCTAAACACTCAACCACCACCCACCTCTCAGTTAACTCATCCCAAATAACATCAGTTAGAAATAATCATCATTAATAACCACACCAGCATCCATAGATGCATTACATCCTAATGAGTAAAATCTTAGACATAGTCTTGGAAGAAGATAAAAAAATTGCCCGGCCAACTTTCTCTCAAATCACCCCAGGTGCTGTGCCAAAACCCTAGGTTCTGAATTTCGAATACTATCCAGTGGTGTTCCATAGATTTCAGTATTTTCACCATCACTTTCACCCCTTCCTTCATGACCTGCCAACCCCTCTTCCTTCAGCAACAGTATTGTGTTTGCTGATGACTCGGCAATAATTTCTCAGCACCCCAAAACTCATCAAGCAGCAGCCCAGCTTATACCATACCTATATTCACTAGAAAGTCATCATTGACTAAACAGATTACTGGCCTTACCAGCCAAATCAACCATTACACTCTTCACTCAAGACAGACATGAATCTTAAGTTTCCCTCTTTGACCACCCACTCCCACTGGAAGAAAGATACCCCAAATTTCTAGGATTAGCTGTGGACACACACACATGACCTATTTTCAGCATACAAGTACAGGAAGCCCTTTGATATATTGAACTAATCAATGAGAAAACTGAGGGTATAGCTAATGTTGGTTAAAGGAGCTATACGGTAACAGCCCTAGGTTTGATTAACACTGTACTAAAACTTTTTTGGAGGATCTATCTATCTATCTATCTATAGCCCGTCGCCCTAATCCCGCAAAGGGTGGCTGCAGACAAAATGCCTCCAAGTCGCTCTGTCACCGACCATTTGCCTACCCTCCCTCCAGCTCACTCCCCCCTCCCTCATATACCTCTCAACTCCATCCCTCCACCTCATTCTCGGTGGATGCCTAACAGAATTACTTGTAGTCACTTTTTTATTTCAGTCTTGTGTGTTTTTTTTATTGTAAACCTTGATACACTACAAAAAGATGTGAAATATTTTCAGTCAGTAATAAACAGAACTTTAAAATACTGAAACTAAATGGCGAGGTCAGAGTGTGAGAGAATGGGAATATGGACGGGGTATATGCGCGGGAGTGGGTGAGAATGAGAGGGCGAAAGAGGGAGTGTGTATTGTTGTGAGCAACAGGTGGAAGGAGAATGTAAGAGAGTATGGATCAGTTGGGTCAAGGATTTTGTGGGTAAGAGTGAAAGTTGGACTACAAATGTGGGCAATTGTGTGCGTGTATGCGCCAATGCAAGATCGTGTAAGTAGAGTGAGAGAAGAGTTTTGGACAAATGTGGAAGCCTGCTT
>JAGKTI010002984.1:12778-26595 GCA_018397915.1 Birgus latro | reverse complement strand
ACACACACACACACTCGACCCTCGATTTCCCAGACGAAAAGGGGAGAGACCAGTCCGGGAATCGCAAAAGTACTTACCTGGTAGGGGCCCACATACCATTCCCCGGACTATTACCATACTTTGTCCGAATTCTCCAATATTGTCCGGCAATTATTCCGATATTCTAGGGCATTCTGGAATGTAGGCTACCTATATCCACAAAACTAACATACACAGTACATAAAATAATAACTAAAATAATAACACTGACACAATAGCAATAATAATAACGGACACAAGAGCGGTATTTTGCTAGCTACAAACCTAAGAATGGTTGTTTGGACAGTTGTTGACGAGAATGTGGAAGGTATGATAGAAGAATATCAGAAAGCTGAGGAAAAAAGAGGAAAATGAACAAGGAATGGAACACCGGGAGGTGAACCAGCCACACTCATCATCTGACTGAGGTAAACACACAGTCGGTCTTGGACTGAAACGGCAGTTTTACTCTTTATCACCAATTGGAGCGCTGTAATTACCCACTGAACCACCAGGCGCCAAAATTTGGTTATATGGTTACCACCCAGCATAGTACAGTACTTCCTGGTGTACAGGAAACCATTTGGCTTGTTACTCAGTGTAGAGTCACCCACAGGCAGAAGGACGAGGAAAGAATGAAGGAAAGAAAGACAGAAGAGGGAGTTAAGGTCACCTGTAGGCAGGACAAGGAAAGAATGAAGGAAAGAAAGACAGAAGAGGATTAGGAAAGAAGGATGGAGGAGAGGAAGGGGCAGACACCCAAGAGCAGCACTACATCGAGTGAGTGGATGGTGAACAACAGTGAAATACAATGACTAGCCCTTGCTGGACCCCAACCTTACCACTGCAAACATCAATAAACTTTAAAAAACACAAAACAAAACCTTAAGAATAATAATAGGATGCACTAAGACCACAAATATAGATAACCTGCGTTAAGAAACAAAATTATTTCCAGTCAAGGTTCATACAAATATAAGAGGCACACATTTCATTGCTTCAGCTCAAGGCACATCTCACACTCCCACTCCATATTTTATGTTGCATCACCCTCTCCACAAAGAAATGTCTATCTATCTATCTATATACCTAGGCTGCTTCCCCCAAGAAAAGGGAGGTAGCTGGGACAGGTCAACACACAACCAATTTACTCATCCAATCATACACATTCATTCGCATCTGAGCCCTAAAGGGGAGAAGGGACAGATCCTCACCGCACCACACCGCACGAGGGTCAACTACGCAGTGCAGTCAGTGACATCCGCAGCAGGGCCCGACAGCAAAGCTGGTTTACCCCTGCCACATCATAATGGATCCAACCCCTTACCCGCACGTGACCTGATCAGCTGATCAGACAAAATCCAGGAGAATATCCGCTCAGAGCTGCGTCATCATTTATTCATTCACAATTTCTCTCCATTCATTTCTATCACGCACAGCCACTCTTCCTTGCTCAACAGACAACCCTCTTGCATCCAACACTCTCCTCACACTGTCCATCCATCCTATTCGTAATGTAAAGCAAACAAATACTGAACGCTATATAAACCATCTCATCACTGGTAACATCCTTCCTCTTCCCTGAACTAGACTTCACACACATACATAAACATAGCTACCACAGCCATTCACAGAAGTACCTTAGGCAGATAGTGATGTGTTCACCCCCCTTCCATGGTACAGTACTTTTTTTTTTTTTAATAAATAAATAAATAAATAAATAAGGACTAAGGCATTGCCCCTGGGTAAAGGACTTAGGTTTTGGAGCGTGTAGCACTTTATGACTGGATGCCCTTCCAGATGTCTACCAGTGACACTTGGGTGGACTCAAACCTCCGACCCTTCAGTCAGAGTGCTCTGAGCCACTGAGCCATGGCTGCTACAACCACCTAGGTGATAGGAGAGCACTACCTCTCCCAGCATGGCAGTATACCTGAGTGTGGCGCAAACTTACGACTTCTGTCCCGAGTCAGGCGCTAGACTACTAAGTCATTATGCCCCCAATAATACCACTCTCAAATTAGAACAGTGTTGCCTGTATGTGCCAAACCCTCCAAAAGGTATGACTAAACTACAATACATAAAAATAGTGTATTTATTTCATATAGTTATGTCATTAATTAGATAAGATTAATGGAAGGAGAGAGGGAGGACAAGGAGCAGTTAACATTTTCCCAGGTCAGCCTTATGTAATTTTTCTACTGTGCTCCCGGCCCGGGGGTAAGTTTCCAACAAAATGAAGATTTTTTGCCTGTGTTCACCGAATTGTAGTGCCATGTATTTGAGCCATGAAAAATCGTTCAAACAAATGATGCACCAGCGCGTCATCGACCTGGAATAGTGATAATGTGTCCCCATTTGCTTCTATAACTTCATTGAGAGAGAGACAGAGAGATTGCAGATTGCCTGCTGTGCTGTGCTGTGGAATGCCAGAGGTCTACAAACTGAGAAATAATTTTCACTTGTTTGTGGTCATTTATTTATCATTTTTAGCTGTAATTCTTGTGACATGAATATATGCAGAGGCTGTAAATACAATGTTCACGTGACAGATCTAGTATTACATATGACTGTGTTGCCTGCATTGGTGGTGCAGCATGCGGTGAAAAACCTCTGGGAGCAACTGATTGAAGTGGATGGCTAACTGCGTTCTACTGGCTTCATGTTCAGATGAGCTTGGAGTTGCATCAGCAATAACAACAGTAATTTGTATTCTCTTTAAGCCTGTCTGTCAGTCTGCACTTTTGTTACAGGCACATACTGTGCCATCTTAGCACTCACATCAGCGAATGGCCCGAGTAAAGACTCAGGTATTGAGAGAATTATACATTAAGTGATGATGAGATATGAAAAGACTGAATAATAGTAATAATGTTGACTAATTTTTTTCATGTTTCATAATTACTCCTCTATCTATCTATATATTTGTCTGTCTGTTGCACTTCCCACAGGTATAACTGAGCTGCTTCTTGTAGCTCCTGAGTTGGTGTCAAAAACCCTGGTACAAGAAGCAGAGGAAACTGTGTCCAGATGTCAGGAAAGAGATGCCATCTCACAGGATTCCTCATGCTCCTACCTCACATCCACCCTCCATGCTGCCATTGCTCTATACTACCTGAAAATTGGACAGGTAAATTAACCCCCTGACTCTGGTTCACGTCTAAGGACGTGTGGTCGACAGATGCCAGTTCACATCTGAGGACGTTTTCATATTTCACAGACATGTTTCATGCTAGTTCACATCTGAGGATGTTTTCATATTTCACAGACATGTTTCAACTTAAAAGTGTGCCAGACTCACTGAGAGTGGTGTGGCTGGCTCTCTCATGCACCTGAGGGTGCGAGGAGAGGCTAGCTGGGACAGAGGTGGGGCGAGGGCAGGGGGAGTTGGGGGAGAGGTACCTGGAGAGGCAGAGTACATGTGTACTGGCTTCGGTCAGCCAGTCATGTACTAGTAGGGATATACAGTACGCGCGGAAAGTGTTGACGTCATCTTAAAAAAAGAAAACATTCTTGTGGTTAGCAAGGAGAAACAAATAAATTAACACTCACCATTGAATTTAGTATTTACTGGCATTCCCCTTAACCTTTATTATCTTCTTAAGGCATCTGGGGAGACTGATGGCGTAGTTTTGCAGAACAGACGGACTAAAACTGCTCCATAGCTGCAGCCTCAAGTTTAGGCAAAGATGATGTGTCCATACTTCGCAGCTGCCACTTCATGTGCGCCCATAAATTTTCAATGGGATTGATATCTGGGCTGTTTCTGGGCCAATCTCGAATAAAGGGAACCTCACAGTCTGTTAGCCACTGTTTGACTGACTTTGCAACATGTGCAGGGGCAGAATCTTGCATAAATACTCTTGCCTTGGCTTTATCAAAAGAGTCACTTAAAACATCACATAATAGCTCCAAATAATAGTTCTGGTTCACTTTTTCATTTGCAGGTAGAATTACCAACCTACCAACACCATACTGTAATATGTAAAGCAGCCCCAAGCCATGAGTGAGGCTGGGTATTTAACAAACTTGGAAGTGTACTTAGGATCCAGGGGGTCACTGCCTGGTTTTCGGTACACTCGTGATGAAGGGGTACCAGTGACAGTAAATGTTGACTCATCACTCCAAAGCACAGTTTTCCATTGCTCCTCACTCCAGGCAAGATATTTCTTACAAAAATTTACTCTCTTTTTCTTCTGAAGTGCAGTTAGCAGTGGTTTTTTACAAGCGCAAAAACTCATGTAGCCCAGATCGTCATGCAACAGCTGCTGCACACTTCTGACAGACACATCTGCCAGCAACTGTGGGTTCTTTTCTTTTAAATCCCATGCTGTTAGCCTCGGATCCTTGCTAACTTGCCTTGAGATCAGCTGACGGGTCCTGAAGGTTGTCTTACGAGGTCTCCCAGGCTTAGGAAGTGGAGTGGGAGGAATGGCCTCCCCACTGTCCTTGAACTGCTTCACCAGTCTCTGCACTGTCCTCAGTCTAACACCATCTGATTTGCAATAAATGGGAGTTTGTGGCCAGCTTTGTATAAAGTAATCACTTCCACACTTTTGTCCTTGCTTGTGGTTACTTTAGGCATGATGAGAATGTGGTAGGTAACCAAATAACTGTGTTATTTGAGTCAAAACATGCCCTCGTGGTGCATCACACACAGAGACAATCCTCCTCCTGTGGCTGCCCAAACATTACTGAGCCTGCTCCTGTGGTGCCAAACCTATCAAGCAGGGTTGCCAGCTCCCGTTGAAAAAGCGTCGGCTCATTTCGCATCACAGGGGAGAGTAGTATTGACCCTACTTCACGTAACGCGAAAAAGAATGACGTCGGCAAAAAAACGTCAATACTTTCCGTGCCTACTGTACACTAGCATAGGGTAAGTACACACTTTTCTTGTGTGTTTTTATCATTTGTGATTGATTTGTAAGGAAAATATACATTTTTTGAAAATCCATTTACGAAAATAAGCCCAGTTGGGAGAAGGAGATAGGGTGCAAGGAGCCTGGTGTCAGGGGGCTAATGTTCTCTTCATCTGTTGTGCATACATCGTTAAGTTTAAGGGTAGATGCAAGTTTAGGTGTTGCAGTGGGATAAGGGTGTGGGATATTCCCTTGGTTATTTGTTATAACATTATGCATTATTATGGATGAGATTGACAGGCTAATATGAGAATGAGGGAAAAGTGAATAAAGCTGGTGGTCAGTGATGAGAATTGGAATGTAGTATTCAGGTAATATATACACAGATGATTCTGTTGTTGTTGTTGTTGCTTAAACCTGATCCATCTGGTCAAGCAGATCCATCAACCTCAGGTAAGCAACTATCCCTAAACCCAACAAAGACCCCACATTACCTTCCTCACATCACCCCATCACACTCCTCTGCACCCCCTCTAAAGTCACTGAACGACTGGTACTACAACTAGTTACACCTTACACCCCCCTAGCCCCATCACAACATGGCTTTAGGCCACTACACTCCACAAACACTCTTCTTACAGACCTTACACAGAGAGTTTTTGATGGCATCAATTCATCTAGGCCACCACACAGAACACTCCTAGTCAACACTAGACATTAGCAAAGTTTTTGATGCCATCCCCCGCCACAACCTCACAAACAAAATATTCAACGCAAACATGCACAGTAACACAAAAAGATGGCTGGCAAACTACTTAGCAGGCAGATGTGCACATGTAACATTTGTTGGTCAGTCTTTGAACATCAGAAACTTCACAAATGGCATCCCCCAATGATCTGTTTTGTCCCCTACACTCTTTAACCTATACACGCACGACATACCCACACCCCACACACCACAGATACACATAGCTTCCTATGCAGATGACATAACACTTACATGTACACACCAAAATGCAAACACAGCTACACACATCCTCCAACCTTACCTCAACACACTACATGAATGGTTCACCACAAACAGGCTCAAAATAGCCCCAGCCAAATCTACAGTGACCCTTCTCACAAACTGGACAGCAGAACACAGTCACATTCCACACCTCATCATAAACAACACTCCCCTACCACACACATACACACACACCAAAAATCTTTGGTGTAACATACAGTACATCAGTGTCATTTAAACAACACATCACAACCATCCATTCATCCATCATCCAATCCTTCATTGCCCCATGAGGAGCGTAGGAGCCCCGGTTACAACATTAAAAATACAATAACACCAAGACCCAATGCCTTGAGGTCACTTGCCCGTACAACGTTTGGACACAATAAAGAAACCACCACCACAGTATACAAACAATATATACATTCAGTGATATGCAAGCTCTGCTTGGGCTCCTAACCTCAGTAAAACACACTACAACACTCTACAGACCATACAGAACAAGGCCTTAAAATTAATCACAGGCTGCACAGCCACTACATTCACAGACCACCTACTTCAAGAAACCAAAGTCCTCAAAGTCAAGGATCACCTAGACATGAGAGGCACCCAAATTCTCACTGCAGCCTCCAGAAACCCAGAACATCCACTACACTACATGGCAACACATCCACACACACCAAGGAACATCAAAACAACACCCAGCACACAATATCATACACAAATACTGTCATCTTTCCCCCCCTCGCCCACCTCAGACCAGCTTCCAGAAGCATATCCATACTCAGATCACTTGCCACTCCATTTAGTCACTCAAAGACAACAGAGAGCTGCATGCATGGCCGTCTGATATCCACCCTTCTGAATCCCATCTCCCTTGTGAGGACACGGTCCACCCTTCCAGGCTGAGATGTGGGCATCATCCAGCCCTCTTAAGTTACCAGAAGAGGCTGGATGACTCTGTCGTTGATGCCTGTCCAAAATGTAATACAGCACCCCATATCTGTTATGCACATTATGGAAGACTGCATTGCACACAGTCACCTACATCAACAGCACAACATACGCTTCTTGAGAGCTGTGTGGGAAAGCCCAGTCTCGGCTGTGGCCTTCCTTAGGGACTCAGGGCAGTTCGGCCAGACTGCCTAGGGAACAACTATTACTACTACTACTACCACAGGTAAGCAACTGCCCTTATGGAGTTATCCTATAGGTTTGCTACACCCTGGATGTTGTGCCTGCAATCCTGCATGTTTGTGTGGCATGTGCTCTAGAGCAGTGCTCCATTATGTGTGCTATGTTGAGTGGGCCTATCCTAAAAACAGGGCACATGTCATCTGAATTTCCACCCAATCCAAATCAAAGCTGACAGTAGAGGATGGATGGGCGATATCCTGATCTAAGCCTAGCTAGATGAACTTGATCAAATCAATTTAAGGACTTTTTTGAGTGGGTGGATGTCAGGAGGCAGGGCTTATAATGTTCTGATCAAGGTGGTGGAGAGGAGCCTTCTTGTGGTGTCACTGTTGCCCTGGGGGTAGAGGAGCAGATGCACCTCCTTCCTGGAAGCAAGACTTCCTCATCTTGCCCTGTATCATGTGAGGAAAACCTCATTCCAGCCTGGCAGGATGCCATCTGCATAGTGGCAGCTGCTCCCTGTGCCCTTCCCCCTCCCCCTATAATTATCTGATTCTTGCCTATGGATACCGATACTAAACAGAGGTGTGAGCATGGAGGCTGCAAGAGGATTGCATGAATGTTTGTTGAGTCCACTTCAGCATATGGGTATGGGACTGGTGTGGTATGAGAGTGAAAACTCAGGAATAGCTTGAGTAGCAGAAATAGGATTTTTGAGGAATGTGGGTAGAATGGATAGGCTAATAGGATAAGAAATATAAGTACAGTAAGACCTCACTATAACGGACTAATTGGGGCTCAGGCCAGTCCGAAATATGCGATTTTCCGATAAAAGCGACATCCGGACTTACCCCTGCTAATCCGGACTTTTTCCGATCTATCAGACATTAGTCCAGATTGCATCAGTGGTTTTCACCACCATTGCAGTAGTGTACTGTGTTATACCTTCACTACATTAATCAAATGGTATAATAATACTGTACTGTGCACTGAAAAACATGTCTTTTACTTGTCTTATTGTGGTGAACATAGCTGAAGTTGTCAGGCAGTCCGGACTGCTTTCTGGCTATATTGGACTTTTTCCGATATATAGGAGTTTAGTCCGGTAGCTCCTCGAGTCCGATAAAAGCGAATTCTGGTCTACTGAAGTCCGTTATATCGAGGTTTTACTGTAATATGATTTGTGAGAAGTGTGGAGTTGGAAAGTCTGTTGATAATAGGGTTGAATAGAGTGTGCTTACATGTTCACGTTGTGGTCATATGGAGAGAATGGATGCAGGTAGGGTGGTGATACTAGTAGAGCAACTATGATCTGTCTGGCTGAGCAGACCCATCAATCACAGGCAAGCAATTGCTCCAGCAGTTCTGTCCCATGCAGTGATCTGATGTTCTCTACTGTTGGGCAGCACCTCGCTACAGCAAGGCATGGGGAAGAGTATGGAGGTTTGATTCCCGAATGGACTCCATATTTATGTCTTTCCACCCAGTTAACAGGGGCACCATAGTATGCTCCACATCACCCCATTATATAAGGAGGTGAAAAAGGTATATGCAAGTGAATTTGAAGTCTGGACTACATGTGGCAGACTAAGAAGAAGGGTGCTGAATGTGGTAAATGAGAATGTGAGATTGTTAGGTATTATAGCTGTTGATGCTAGATAATTGACAGGGAATTTTGTTGGTTGAATGAATTATGTATGGTACTGAAGAGCACATGATTAAAAATTGGCACTTGTGTTTTGTCAGTCTATCAACTCTGTTGGGTAGCTGTATGTGAAGTGTAACTTAAAGGAAGATACCCAAACAGTATATGCAGTCAGATCTGAGAGGTGGAACCAGTATTTCAGGGGATTGATTGGTGTGTGAATTAGTGTCTGGCTAATTTCAGTGGACATGCTTTTGATAGCTTTCTTTCTTTCATGCTTTTTTCATAATTTGCTCTCAGGACGTTACTCCACCCCAGCCTCTGATGTTGAAATAGGTCCTGATGATGATTGTGCTGCTGACACATTTGCTTGTCTATTTCCAGTATGAGGAAGGATCATCTTACCTACGACAAGCATTGTCCACCAACATCATGGAAAAGCAGACAACTGGGTCAATTGAGGTGCAAAGTTTGGTGCACCTTGCAGCCTCACACTATGCACTGCTGCTTCCTCATCTTTTATCAGACCGGCCTGCCCCTCACCCACCATTCTTCTATGCCATCTTGGCCTGCCGACAAGCCATTGCACTCATTCGTTCACCAGTATCCTCAGCTTCCACATTGGAAGGTAGGAAGGTTGCACTGGAACATACAGCCAGAAACAGAGGAGATATAATAAAGTTTCTGTAGTATATCTATCTATCTATGTATTGCCAGATGCCATAATCCCGTAAGAGGTGGCCGTTTGACTTTGAGTTAATTGTTTGACAGGGAGGGGCACTAACCCTCCACCAACCCACTTGCTGACACGTAGGGAGCACGTATGGTTGGGTTATATGGTTACCACCCAGCATTGTAAATGGTTTCATAGCTTATCTCTGAGTGGCATTACATGAGCAATAAACCCCAACCACCCCTTGGATATAAACCTACATGGGCACAATCCAATTGGAGACCCTTAATTACCCACTAAACCACCAGGCGCTATAATTTGATTATATGGTTACAACACAGCATAGTAAATGGTTTCCTGGTGTACAGGAAACCACTTGGCTTGTCACCCAGTGTCGAGCCACCCATAGGCAGAAGGAAGAGGAAAGAATGAAAGAAAGAAAGACCGAAGAGGATGGAAGGAAGAGAGGAAAAGGCAGACACCCGAGAGCAGCACTACATCAAGTGAGTGGATGGTGAGCACCCCCACCTACCACCAATATCTAATACAACCACTCCATGTATTGGCAGGAAATAGGGGTAGGGTGGTGGTGATGATACTGTTTAGCATATAGAAGCCTCAAGGAAGTGTAGTTAAAACCTGAATTGATTAACTTTTTTCCAAATTGTTTTTATTCTGTAAAAGGAAACCTCTCTAAGAGATTGCTTATTATCTCATCCACGTGTATTTTCAGTGTGCTTCTTCCAGTGTTGACTGATGATATGAAAGCCTTAATACAAATGCAGGACTGAGTACAGAAGCTGCACAGTGGTTGCATGAAGGTGTTTTAGTGTCCACATTAAAGTGTAAATGTGTATGCATGTGTGCCAGCATGTGCATGCATCCACCTATAGGTGTGGTGTATGTGCAATGTATCTGTGTGTGTGTGGTTTATCTATGTATGGTGTGTGGTGTGTGTGTGTGTGTGTGTTTGGTGTGTGCATGTGTGTGTGTGTTTGGTGTGTTTGTGCATGTGTGTGTGTGAGAGAGAGAGAGAGACTGACTGACTTTTAACATGACATGATTTTAAAGCTGAAGCCAGTGAAAACTGGACTGATGATGAATGTATTTGAGTTGCATAGGTTGGATAGGATAATAAGCAGAGATATGCATAAGATGTCAAATAAGGAAATCTGTTAACAAACCTCTCTGCTGCATATACCGTTCCGGAAATGCCGATTGGTAGACTGCGTCATACGTTCTGGAAGAGCCACATGAAATATTATGAACTTTTTGGTCATTTTTCACACCTACTGCATGCTCATGCTTAATGAGTGGGGTCATGAATCATCATTGTGGAGTGTAAACTTTGTCTGACTAATATGTTGTCATGTTTGGTTAGGTATAAGTGGGTCAATACACATGATGATATCAATTTTTTTTTACCAGTTTTGCTGCTCCATGGGCACAGGAAATTATTAGGGCTGCTGCAGCCTAGGGGTTAATGGGTAAATGAGAGAATTTTAAGTGAATGGTATATGTATTTATTGAGATGCATATGAAGATATTTCTCATCTTAAATGTCAGGACTGACTTGCCTAACCCTGGGTTCCTGTGCTTCTCATGGGGCGACATAGGATTGGATGATGGATGGATGGATCACTTTTTAGTAGGTGATGGAGTGATTCTTTGCCATAAGGATTTGTGAAGTGTAGAAAAAAGAATTAAAAGATATGATGGATGTAATCTGTAAGCTAAATCCAAGATTTGTTTTCATTTTTGAAGGGTCCAACATGCTTGCATGTATTGGCCTTGATCACCTAATGGTGGCTGTCCATGCTGCTCAATTTATGGCAGCCTCCCTGTTCAGTCCCTTAACCCTGAATTCACACCTAATGACCTCGTCCCACGTTTTTTTCGGTCTACCCCTCGCAACCCCACCCCCAGTATTAATGCTTCTCACTTGCTGCACCCAGTTATCATCCCCCATCCTCTCCACATGCCCAGACCATCTCAATCTACCTCCCTTCATCACAACATCAATACACTCCAGTCCCATCCTGCCTCTCAACTCTTCCATCATAAACGCAGCCCCCCCAGGCCTTGCACGCAGTGACATACTGCACATCCACCTAATCATTGTCGTTTCTGTATGTTAGAGCCTGCGAATATCCTCTTCCTTTATTGCCCAGGTCTTACTACCATACATTATTACACTCCGAACACATGCTGCATACAAAGACCCTTTAGCATCTAGGGAGTCCTCCCAATGTCAGGAGAGGCAACTGCTCCCTGAACTTCTTCCAGCCACTTCTTACCCTAGCCACATCTAGCTCCAGCCCCACCTCCAGCAGATGACATGTCTCCCAGATAACAAAACTCTTCCACGCACTCAAGAGATTCACCAGCAAGTTCAATCCTTTCACACCTGACAATCTCCACCTGCTCTCCCCGACACACGGCACACATAAAATCAGCATTATCTTGCAGTCTGCCTCTAATACCACTACATCTCTTGTGCACCCATTTATCACAAACACTGCACAAGATGGAATTACTTCCCATGCCCATGTGACAAATTGCACATGGCCACTCTCTCTTCCCTTTTGACAGTATTGCCACCAACCCTTGAGATCATCACTATTGTTTTATCTGCATTTACTCTTAAGCCTTTGTACCCCATACTATCTCTCCACTTCCTAAATCTCTCTTCCACCTCCATTTCATTCTCTGCAGTCAACGCCAGATCATCAGCATACATCATCTCCCACGGGAGTTCACCTGTGAAGTCACATGAGAGGGCTTCAGATACCATGATAAACAACAAGGGTCTCAAAACTGACCCCTGATGCACACCAACATTCACGGAAAACTCATCACTCAAATCTCCATTCACTCTTACCTGGGTGCGAGCACCCACATACATGGCCTTAACCACCCTAACCTGCCACTCCTCCGACCCAAGCTTTTTCATTGCCCACTTCACCACCTCTGTAGGGACTCTGTCAAAGGCCTTCTCCAAATCAACAAAAACAAAGTACAGTTCCCTTTTCTTTCCTATTTATTTTTCCTGAAGCTGTCCAGTCCAAAAGTCCTCTGTTCAGGGGCAACACCTTAGCCCTTCGGGGATACCAGGCATAAAAATTTTTTTTTTTTTTTTTCCGAATAATGAATATGGCATCAGTGGTCCCCCTGCCTGGCATAAACCCAAACTGCATCTCATTAATATTCACCCTTTTTCTAATCATACCTTCTAGAACTCTCTTCATTACCTTCATTATCTGATCTAAAAGCTTTATACCTCTATACCTTTTGTGAATATTAACACCTTCAGTCTGGTGGTATGTTTTATTTTATTCTTGCATCCTTTAGGCAACTTTGCTCAGTTTGGAAGAGTGCCCCTGTAGTGAAAGAGATAAAGGCTATGCCAAACTCCCCCAATTTGCAAAGTCTCTCCTAAGCTGAATAGTGCCCAAGTAGTGACACTGTAGTGGGAAAAGGTTTTCAGATTGAAAGGATTAAGCAAAGTATAGTACTAGCCACATATGTTTTCAGGTTTACTGTATTGTGTGAATAGTAAGCACAACATAGTGTTCATGGTGAACATAACACGATGCAATCTTTCTATGTTTTCAGGTGTGGTATGCTGGCGTCACCGTGTTGCCTGGCTACATCTGAGCACCACTGTCTGGCTTGGTCAACTCTGCCTTGCTTCTGCTCAACCCAGGGTGGCACGGGCATATCTCAAGCAGTCTCTCTCACTTGCTCAGCAGTTCACACTCCCACTTTGGTCAGTACAGTACAAGATTATTTCTTAACTGAGTCTGTTGATCACCTTCTCCAGGTACCATTTCCTTGATGCCATGTCCTTTCACTGTGGTTGGTTCTTTTGGAAGTATGTTCAACTGATAAGTTCTTGTATGTACTTGAGAATTTAAAAACTGCCTCAAGTAACCCCTTCTGTGCTATTGGAACACCTAGAAATTATATTTAGGTCAGTGTTAGCCAGATTTATGCTGCTTATGCCAATCTGCCGCAGCAAGAGTTAAGGATTTGGTCTGCAGATACAAATTTGGACAGTTCAAAGTTGGCAATTTTCAAAAAAATGCTGCCTCACAAGTTGAAGTTGCCAGTTCTGTGTATCACAAAGGAGGTGATGAACAGTTAGGTTCACTGTTGGGCACTGTTTATGTTTTGTTGTGCATTATCAGGCAGAAAGTGGATCTGGTTTTTAGTACAGTGGTATCATACAAAATCAGAACTTGTAAAAAATGGTATTTTCCATAAGAAATTAGACCAAAATATTTTTTGGAAACATAAGCCTATTACCTTGAGAGTACTGTACTGACAGGATGCAGTCATAAAAGTGCAAGTTTCTCTCTCTCTCTCTCTCTCTCTCTCTCTCTTTTTTTTGTTATTCTCTCCTCTTTCTCCCATATTCACCCTCTCTCTTTTCTTTTCTCTTTTTTTTTTTTTTTCCCCCTCTCTATTTCGTCA
>JAGKTI010002983.1:39893-61413 GCA_018397915.1 Birgus latro | reverse complement strand
CACCCCTGTCACTTCTGCTATGTTGTTTTCGGGATCTAGCCCTCTTGCTATAATTATGTGTGTGTGTACGCAAATGCAAATGCATGCTTACAAGTGATGGTATTAGGTTTTATTCCCTTTCCCCCTCCCCCTAAATACTGTACACTCTCATGTATATGCCCCATAGCATTATTATTTACAATTTACATTATCAACAGGCAGTGGAGTTCCTAATCAAGCAGAAGGAGGAGGAGTGGAACACACTACTACGGTTGCAGAAACGCAAAGAAGAACTTTATGTGAGACTGGCCAGAAGACGCCAAGTGCTGCTGATGCGGGGAGGAGGAGAGGGGTCAGAAGGGAGCAAGGAAGGGGAGGAGGAGGGTGGGGAGGGTGGCAGCAGTAGTAACCTTCTGTTCCTCCCACAAGGGGGATACTCCACCTTGGCTGGGCCACAGCTTCCTCTCATGATGATGAGTCAACTTATTGCTGGATCAGCCTCACCTCAGTCCCTACAGGTCAGTAGCTACCACTTATATGGCTTACAATAAGACTCATTTTTCATGCTGTAAATGTTCCATGCAGTACCATAGTAGAAAGGTGATGATGATGAGAGAAGTTCTATAGTATGCCTTGTTGGGCATAGTCTGTTATGCATAGGCCATGCTGCTCATAGTCCGGAACATTTAAGGGTAGGTGACCCATGATGTCATTAGGCAATATTCTTCAGAAACCTCCATCCACCTCGTGGAACCATTGTCCCTTAGTGCACAACCTTCTCCCTGACCATAGGATTACCAGACATCTTGGAGAAAATTATGGGAGATCCTCAGTAATGGATCTTGAATTTGGCTGTCTGTTGTCTTGTTTTTATTTTTTTTTTGGAGGGAACAATCATGCAGGGCTTTAGCATTTGGTTCCTTCTTCTTATATAAAAAAATTGTGGAGTTAGATTCCGTGAACTGCAAGTTAACAAAGCTGGAAAAAAAAAGATCTTTGTGGACTTGCTATTCCTTTTATGTAGAGAAAATAATATGGAATTTATCCTCAAAACCTATTTTCGTGAAATAGAGGTTAAAACTAAACATTAGACGTAATGTAATATGGGTTAATTACATCAAATAGAACACTCTTCAACCCAACATTGTTGCCTTTTCAAGAAGATTTATCATATCCTTTTCTCTCTTTGGCATTTTAGGTACATTACCAGCTTTGGCAGATGCCATAGTGAAGGAGACCCTGCAAAAAGCCATTCTTATGTGGATACCAAAACCACAACTCCATCCATCCATCCATCCTCCAATCCTACCTTGCCCCATGAGGAGCGTAGGAGCCCAGGGCTAGGCATGTTGGTCCTGACATTTAAGATGAGAGTGACCAGCCTCATTTATCCCTGAGTGGCATTACGTGAGCAATAACCCCAACCACCCCTTGGATATAAACCTTCACTGGCTCAGTCCAGTTGGAGCGCTGCAATTACCCACTAAACCACCAGGCGCCATAATTTGGTTATATGTTTACTACCCAGTGTATTAAATGGTTTCTTGTTGTACAGGAAACCATTTGGCTTGTCACTCACTGTAGTCACCCATAGGCAGAAGGAACAGAAAAGAATGAAGGAAAGAAAGACAAAAGAGGGAGTGTAAAGTCACCTGCAGGCAGAAGGACGAGGAAAGAACAAAGTAAAGAAAGACAGAAGAGGAAGGAAAGAAAGGAGAGAGAAGAGGAAAAGGCAGATACCCAAGAGCAGCACTACATCGAGTGAGTGGATGGTGAGCTTCCCCACCTACCACCAACCACAAATATGGTGAAAAATCTGTGATCATGAGTGAAGTCTGCGAATGGCGAGGATCTGTTTATTGTGTAGAGTATTTAAAACCTGAATGAATTATTGAATGAATTAAAGTTTGGAATGTTAGATGTATATGTTGTATATATACAGTGCTTCCTCCAATTTTGCGAGAATATGGTCGACAAAAAACCTCGCAAAATCGAAATTCGCAAAGTTGAAACAATTAAATATATGCAGTAAAGGTAAATTGGACGACATCACCCCAAGGTAAGCACTTTTTCCCCACTCTTTCTCTTGACTCTACCTCTTAATTTTATGATGATAAATGAAACAAACATGGACTGATGTATTGTACAGTAATATTATTATGAAAACATCATAGGTAAGAAACATAAAAAAGAAAAAAATGCATATTTACACTGATGTGAAGACTGGCGTGGTGTACGGGACTGGTGGTGGGGCAAGGCTTGGGTGCAACTACTGTGGTGTAAACAAACGTGGTGGGGCGGCAGAACACCGAATTAGGAGGCACAGTATGCCCAGCGAACCACGACGTCACTACTCCGTGTGGCAAAGTAGTGCGGGAAGACGACTTTCCCACCACTCGTCCTCTCAAAGTGTGTGATCGCTCGCAAAGTTCATAAATGTTAAAAAATAAATGACTTCGAACTACCTCGCAAAATTGGTGATTCGCAAAGTTAAAGTTCGCAAAGTTGAAGGATGTACTGTATATGAACTATAATTTTTTGAGGAATGGTTGAAGTTATATTTAATATTTATCCATCACACAAATAATTTATTTTTTGTTAGCTGTATTCTTACTACCTCCATATTATTTTATTATGCTTTCCAGTGACCATTCAAGCTGAAGGATGTAGATGTAGCTTTCATTAACCACATCACTACCGAAGAGCCTTCCTGAGTGGAATGAAATAGTCTCACATTTCACTTAAAGTTGCTTTGTACCAGTACACAGCCTAGACTAGAGTTGTCCAACTGGGGGTGACTGGAGCCTTGGCAGGGGGTGCATAAATGGTCCCAGAGATTCAACATTATTTTATACATTGCCAGCATCTGATCATGCATAATTCTCTGTCTACTTTTATCATTCTGTGGCTCTTCTGTTTCTGTTATGTCTTCTCTAAAGGAATTGTTCACTGCTTTGCCTAGTATTGAATGTAATCACTTCTTTGGTAAATGAAACCAGAAGTCTTGCTGAACTGTTTTTTTCTGATAAAACTAAGTAATCACTTGTTTTAATAACCAGCCAAATTAAGAAGTCATTCTTATGACTTGAGTATATACAAGTTCTTTTATTTCCTGAGTACAGTAGATGCTCAGTTTATTGAACACCGATTAAGCTGGAGCCTTAGATGATGAAATTATTTTTTCTGGTATTTTTGCCCTATTTAACAGAAAATGTTGGTTATATCGAGCATAATTCCATTAAGGAAATTCTGTACAGATTAATGCATTTCCGGGGGTGTTAATTATTGGTTCAGACTGCAGTGTGTAGCACTGAGATTTAGCATAGTTTGCTAGGTTTGGGTTGCTTTCAAGGATTTAGAGGAAAGTAGCTCAGAATTCTGGAAAAATTTTCCTTTATAATGAGCCTTGGTTACGGAATTCGATTTAGCGGAAAATTTGGGATAATGGAATGGGGGTTGACTGAATTAGTTTGTTAAATTGAGTATCTACTATACTTTTGTTAGGTTCTAATAATACAGTATGCAAAAAATGAATATACAGTAGTATAATTTGGATGGTAATCAGGCCCTTTCTTTTCTATCAGAAATAGAATAAGATGGGGTGTATTGGCTGAGAAGCACATGGTTAGGGGGTGCACACTCTAATAAGGTTAGACAACCCATTCCTAAACTTTAAGTAAGGACTGAGTTTATGTAGACACTCAGTGATATACTGCATTGGTTTAAGAGCACCAGTGCAAATGACTGTCACATGATAAATTCATATAGAAATATTGACCTAGTAACCCCTTGATTGCAGTAAGGTGGCGAAAGTGAGGCCCCTGGTGTGGCAGTCCACCCAAAAGTTACCGTAACATTTTCAATTCAGTAATTTGCATTTTTTATATATAAGATAAAAAAATAATAATACATGCACAAGAAAGCTAAACCTTTCTACTTACCTATGAGCACTTCAGTGAATGTTTAGATGCTCCTGTGTTATCTATCTATCTATTGCCTGACACCATAATCCCGTAAGGGGTGGCCATTTGACTTTGAGTTATTTGTTTTACGGGGAGGGGCACTAACCCTCCACCAACCCACTTGTTGATACAATAAACTGTGCTGGAGATGCTTCCAATTACCGTAGAGGTAATTGGAAGCAGCGTCATTTTTGGTGTTTTTGTGTGTTGCTGTAGATGTCCGTCGTCCTCAACCACCCCCACCATCGCCCACCACCCTTCATTTCAACACCATGCACCACTGTACGCATCACTTAGGTTTACACTGTGGTGTAAGTGTCATGTAGCACTTGAATATTAGTATTTTACAGACATTGTAAAATAAAATAGTGATATAGTAAACAGTGAAAAACTAGTCACCTATAGTAAATAATGCTAAGCTCAGTGAAATATGTTTACATAGCTTACATCAGACACTTTAATTTCCTAAATATTTTATTCTCTTACACTTGCCATTAGTTTCTTTCACTTATTTACATTTTATGAGTCACTTTTCTAGAAGCTGACGAGTGTGTGAAAGTCATTGTAGCAGTCTCCCAGACATAAGCCAACTTGATCGGGCACCAAGTTGTCACCTTCCTTCGTACGTGTTCACGCCTGCTAGTGTTCATGCAGACATGGCACAAAAGCTGCCTTCTTTTTCCTATTTCTATTGCTGTTGTAGGAAGCTAAAATATTAACTAGCAACCCCAAGCGTGAGCAGATGAATACACAAGGTTCTCGGGGCAGAATACAGGGCGCAACTTTTGAAATAGAATTGTGGATTTTAAAAGGCATGCCGCAGTCTGTCAGTAGGTCCTTCAGAAGGAATGTGGTGGTTAAGGGGTTAATCCACTTTATCTCCATCCCCTTCACACTTGGGTATTTATATCACTTTCCTCTCTGATATATAATTCCAAAATCATCATCATTGGCTAAGAAAATATACCAAACTTATCTCAGCATGCTAAGGCAAATTTTTGTCCCCAGTTGGACACAGGTCCAAATACCCAGGTGGCAGTTGGAGGATTTTTTCATGATGCAGTGCCATCAGGGGCATGAGCCATTTAACCATTAATACAGTAACTTGCACTACCTTCAGATGTATTTCGCTCTGGCTTGTGCCATATATTTTTACTCAGGTCAGGAGAGACCCCATAAATGTTCTGGAGTTGTAGTCAGGGGTCTGTACCTCTCAAGAGATTTAGTTACCTTCCAAGAAATGGTGGTTACTGTTTTGTAATACTTCAATACTCAATCAGATATTTCAGAGTCTGTACCATGACCCACAAATATTATTGTTACAGATGCCGCAAGTGGTGACGAAAGACAGTAGTGGTGATGGTGGGATGGGAAGCAACAGTAACATCAGCGTCATTGACATTCACACCACCACTAATAAGCCTGGCGGTGAGCATCCAAAAGTTTCCTTGACATCTGAGGCACAGAGCAAACTGAGCAAACAGTTGACATCCGGCTTGGCGAGTATGAAGCCCATTCTACCAAAACCCACAGGATCGGGTGGGGGAGTACCTGGTCTGCCAACTTCTATTTCCTTCACTGGTCAAGGGCCACAGGGACCTACTGTTAATGTTCAGCATTTGATCGCCAACTATCGCAAGGAGAACCCAAACACTCCACCCATCAGGTAACTGGATAATAGGTTTGTTTTTAACTCCTTCATCACTAAGACACCATCTACAGAAAGTACTTGTGCTGTGTTACTCTTTTTGATATTCTGGCTTGCTGTGAAGTTCACTCATAAACAAATATTGCCACTTAAAGTTTCATTGATTCTGATAAAGATAACTTACTACTTTCCTCAGTTTACAACTTCAAATACTGGTATTTTGAAAAATGTGTGATATTTTGAAACATGTTTTTCATAGAACAAATGTCACTCTATATTTCATTCATGGTACTGACATGATTTTATTCAACTTAGAAAAACTTGTTAGTAGTGAAAAATTTAAGGAAGACCATTTATTCTCTCAAGTTTGAAGAATTTTTCATCATCACCATCATCCGGACCTCTTTTCCCGCCGTAGGGCAGGGTGAGGAAGAATTTTACAGACTAAATAAAATGATCTGTAGATGGCAAGAAGGAAATATAAAGATGATGCTATATCACAGTAGTTAAGTGGTTAGCATTGTTTTATGTGGGCCAGATTATATCATGTAGCTTACGTGTCTTTATGAATAATTATTGCCATTATATACTGTAGTCTTAGCACAGAGCTGCAAACCAATGGATGCAGTTGATAAATATCTACTGTGTTTGGTTTATTATGATGTCTTGCTTAAAGGTAAATGGGACATTTAAGTGATTAGTTCACGATCATTGTGGGCATGCGACAAGGTTGTGTGATGTCCCCATGGTTGTTCAATATATATATTGATGGGGTGATGAGAGATGTAACAGCGCGAGTAATGGAGAGAGAGATGGCTTTGGTAATGAATGGTGATGGATGGAATATCTCAGGTTTGTTGTATGCTAATGATGCAGTACTACTTGCAAATACTGGACAAGAGCTTGGTAGACTAGTGCAGAGTTTTGTAGAGTCCTTGAATGTCGTGTCTTGAGAGTAGATGTAGAAAAGAGTAAAGTGATGGTTATTGAGAGAGAATATGACTCCCAGTGTGATGTTAGTGAATGGAGAGAGACTGGAATTGGCAAGAGAGTTCAAATATCTAGTTACAGTGATAGAAAAGATGGGAAAAGGGGCAAAAGAAGTGGCAAGTAGAGTGACACATTGAAGGAAAGTAGCAGGTGATGTGAAGGCCTTGATAAAAAAAACAGAGGCTTGAGTATTGCAGCTGCACGGGGCTTACATGAAGGAGTGTTAGTGCCAACTTTAACATACGGATGTGAGATTACGATGTAGCGTGAAAATGAAAAGTCAAGAGTATGAGCAGTGGAAATGGGACTGCTGAGGAATGTATGTCGAGTACAGAGGGTGGATAGGATATGAAATAATGTGCTTCATGAGAGATGCGGAGTGAGGAAGTCTGTGGACACCAGAGTAGAAGAGTGTACTGAGATAGTATGGTCATGTGGAGAAAATGGTTGACAATAGAGTGGTGAAAAAGGTATATCTGAGTGAATTTGAAGGAGGGAGGAGGCAAGGTACGCCAAGGAGAAGGTGGAGGAATATGGTGGATGAGTGAGTGGGGAAGAGAGGTATGGAAGTTGATGGGGGTAAGGGACTGACACGAGACCTAGCTGGCTGGATGAATTTTGTGCGGAGAAGTTCATAACCAGGGATTTGGCACCCCTTTTTAGGCTAAGCATCTGACAAGAGACTGAGCTGGCTGGATGAATTTTGTGTGGAGAAGCGCATAACCAGGGATTTGGCACCCCTTTTTAACGTGACAGCATTCAGATTGACTATCAGATAGGTATATGTGAAGCTGCAGAATGTGGTGAAAGTTTTTTGGCCTATTTGATGGAGGTGGGATTCCAGGGGCTTGAATGATGAGTGAATGGAAGCATGGCCCATTGAACTGGACTAACTTAGGCTGTCTGGATGTTGCTACTCCTCACCCTGCCTTAGGGTGGGAAAGGAGTTCTGGATGAAGATGATGTGCTTAAAGGCATATTGTAGCATTTTAGTACTGGAGACTACCTGAAAAGCCATCATACCGAATCTTCCATCTCTGATAATTCCAGCCACTTTTTCTTTAGAAAGTTCCAGACGAGATTGTTAAGAGCGGACTGTCATATGTGACTTTGTTCAGTTCATCTGTATTTTAAAACTTTTAAAGTGACCCAAACTGCATTGGAAAGTAACCCATTATAATGGTTTCATTTGTGTGATCTTGCTTTTAATGAAATGGGAACCATAGGAGCTTGCCTAACTGTATACTAATGTGGCAAAGGTTGTTACTTTTCAGTTATCTGACTTAACCTTTCCTGAGCAAAATGGAATGTGGTTTTGGCTGCAACTGCCGAGTTGTGGAATTATTGCAAATAAATAGCATGAAATAGTAATGTACCAGTATATTACATGAATCATCCAGTTGTCATAAACGTGTGATGCAAGGTTTGAGCGCTGTATAATATTGTGATACTTTATAATTATTACACTGCAGTATGTATGTACTGTATTGTGACTCTCATCACCTAACACTGAGTTTTAAGCTTTGCAACATTTTGAGGACAGAAGTGTTAGAACTGAACCTTAGTGGTAAAACCCAAACCTCTAGGAGAGCCACACGAGGAGCCTGGCGTAACCGGTATGACGGTGACAAGAGGACCGGAAGAGAGCAAGAGCGGCCCCCTAGCGTCTCCAGCAGCAGTTCCGAGGCCGAGACCCGATCCATACCCAGTGGTCATGGCGCCAAAGGCTTCCTGCCCATGAATGACCCCTCTGTGTCCTATAAAGATGTCCTACTTCGTTTTGCTGAGCTCACACAAATTGAAAAACAGCCTGGATCCCCTCAGGTATGTGTGTTTTATACTGGAACCCCTTCAGTCCAGTGACATATTTTAAAATTTAATTCATGCTGCCATCAGACCACAATTATATACTGGTTAGGAAAGTATTTTAGTTTAAGAGGGGTTACTGAAAGATGTGTCTAACCCCTGCAGATCAAAAGGTCTCTCCAAAGCTGAATGAATATACATCTGTGGTACATTGACAGTGTTTATTTCTTGCTCATTTAAAAGCAGCCTGAATCTATTTAGGTGTGTTTCATGTATTAACTCTTGCTAATTCAATAGATGCAGTATGTTATTTACCTAGGCTACCACAAGATGATTTTGCTTAACCGAGGAGAATTTTAGTAGTTAGTAGGTTCATGAATGATGTGAGAAAGGAAGTCTGTGGACATCAAAGTAAAGAAAAAGTATGCCAAGATGGTCTGGTCATTTGGAGAGAATGGGTGTCAACAGATTGATGAATTGGGTATATCTGAGTGAGTTTGAAGGTGGGAGGAGGCATGGTAGGCCAAGAAGGTGGATGGCAAATGAGTGTGTGAGAAAGTGAGGAATAGAGGATGTTGAGGCTCTGTAACTTCAGATCAAGCTGTTTGGGAGAATTTTGTATGGAAGAGTGTGTGACAAGGGTTTGACACCCATGTTTTTTTCCAGTGAAGTGATATCTAGGAGTGACTCTAGCTGACAGGTGGTGTGAAGCACTGAAGATTGGATACGTATGTCTGTGGCCCATTCAGTTAGACAGAATTTGGTTAGTCTCTCTCTCTCTTTCTCAGTTTTTTTCCTTGCCCTTTGGACACTGTCTAACCCTGTCATTTGGTGGGATAAGAAATGTGGATGGTGATGATGAACGGGCTTAATCTCTTTCAATTAACCTTTGAACTGCTACAAAGTTCCTAAGCAGAATTAAATGATGTGGATATAATGTAAATAAAATGCCCATATTAATATGTAGCAGTGAAAGGATGAACCCCCATCAGTAGAGTGACAATTTCTGCAGCCAGATTATAGTCTGCATAGAAGAAAGACCCAAGTGAATGCATTTGATAGTCCTTATAAAACTATTTAGTACAATTTAAATATTTTCTGATTACCTTCTGGCAGGATTATCAAAACTTGAAGAAATCCTCTGCAGTGAGATGGCTAATAAGCTTTCTTGGTTTTCTGTTATGTACTGTATTTTTGTTATTATTATTTTATTATTATGTGGTAGGTGGAGACACTTGCCATCCATTCACTTGATGTAGTGCTGCTCCCGGGTGTCTGCCCTTTCCTCTCCTCTTTCCTTCCTCTTCTGTATTTCTTTCCTTCATTCTTTCCTCTTTCTTCTGCCTACGGGTGACCTTACACTCCCTCTTGTGTCTTTCTTTACTTCTCTTTCCTCCTTATTCTACTTATGGGTGACTCTACACATTGTGACAAGCCAAATGGTTTCCTGTACACCAGGAAACCATTTACCAGGCTGGGTGGTAACCATATAACCAAATTATGGCACTTGGAGGTTTAGTGGGTAATTAAGGTGCTTCAGTTGGATTGAGTCTCTGTAGGTTTATATCCAAGGGGTGGTTGGGGTTTATTGCTCACATAATGTCACCCAGGGAAGAGCGAGGCTGGTCATTCTCATCTTAACCCGTCCAGCCCCGACTGGTTTTTTAC
The DNA here is from genome assembly GCA_018397915.1 of Birgus latro. Taxonomy (NCBI): domain Eukaryota; kingdom Metazoa; phylum Arthropoda; class Malacostraca; order Decapoda; family Coenobitidae; genus Birgus; species Birgus latro. The sequence goes on along the minus strand of JAGKTI010002983.1, from coordinate 51,360 downwards.
CCAGCCTACCCCCAGGTCCCGACCGATTTTCGACTTTTTGTTTTGTGGCTGAAACCTTCGCTTTTGGTGAGAAACATCAAAAATTCATAGATAAATCGCGATCCTGAAGTTAGAAATGTTGATAAAGGTGTCACTCAACCTTACATTTTCCTTCTTTTTCAGGGTACCTGGCTAAAGAAAACGAACTATGGAAGGGTTAACTTATTCAAGCCACTTTAAATTACGTATTTATTTCATTTATTTGGTACGAATTTATGTGTAGTACAAGTCTATATTGGTTTTCACACAATAATATAGACGTTTATAAGCATTGTTCACTCACCCAAAACCCCAGTATATGGCACCTTCCTTTACGACATTACCACCTCATCACTTTTGTTCGTTTCTACCTCTAGCTTCTTTGTTTCTTTGACCTCCACCTTAGGAATCACTTCCATTGTGAATTTCGTCATTGGAGAGACCGTGGGGCAACATACCTTTACTTGCCAGGTTACAGCTAACAGGTGAATTGCCCAGTGTGGGGGGGAGGGAGGGTTAGGTGGGGCCAGGCAGTATCCCTGCTTGACAACAGGTAGAGGAAGGTCTCTCACATATGCCTACCAAAAATCACCCATGAATGTTGAAAAATGTGCACACAATGGGCCTTGCAATTGAGTAACATATAATGCACGTCGTTGGGTCTGTCCGCAGAAAAAAGTAGCGACATGCATCGTACGTCGGTGGGACTCAGCGGGTTAAATGTCAGGACCAACTTTCCTAGCCTTGGGCTCCTACGCTCCTCATGGGGCCGGATAGGATTGGACGATGGATTATTGTTATTATCCATCCATCCATCCATCATCCAATTCTATGTTGCCCCATGAGGAACGTAGGAACCCAGGGTTTGGCAAGTTGGTCATGACATTTAAGATGAGAGTGACCAGCCTCACTCTTCCCTGAGTGGCATTATGTGAGCAATAAACCCCAGGCACCCCTTGGATATTATTATTATTGTTGTTGTTGTTGTTGTTGTTGTTGTTGTCGTGTCATTAGTGCATGAGAGTGACAAGTAAAGAGTAGGAGCAGGACAAATAGGATTACTTGAGGAATGTGTCTCTAGTGCAGAGAATGTTTATGTTACAATATTATGTGCTTCATGAAAGGTGTGGAGTGTGGAAGTGTGTTGGTGTCAGGGTTAAAGAGTGTGTGTTTAGAGTATGATCTTATAGAGAGGATGTCTGTTTATCATTCAGACCTTTATAGCTTCATCAGGTTAATAGGAAACCCTGGCAAGGGTAGTTAGCCCAGACATTCAGGGCTGGAGTGGTCAGTTGCTTTCCCCTGACCAGCATTAGGTTTTGTAAGAAAAACCCAACCACCCGTTGGATGTAAACACTTATGGGCTACAGCCAGTTGGAGCACCTTGACTCACCAGACCACCAGGCAGCCATATTTAGCTGCATGTCTTTCACTGAGTGTAGTAAGTGGTTTTCTGGTCTGCAAGAAGTCATTTGGCCTGCCAAGTGTGATCACTGGCATGTAGCACCGCATCAGGTGAGTGGATCGTGGGCAGCCCTACTTAGTAAAAAGGGAACTGATACAGATATGTTGGTGAAAAGGGTATATGTGAATGAATTCCAAGGTGGAAAGAGACAGTAGGCCCCTAAGAAAGTGGATAGATATGGTAAATGTGTTTGTAGGGAAGCTAGGTGTGGAAGGTGATGAGGTTTGTGGTCTGACAGGGGAGTGAGCTGGTTGGATGAAATATGTATGGAGGAACACATGGCAAGAGTTTGTTTTCCTTGTTTTTTTCTGACATGTGATTGATTGACTCTGTCTGGTAGGTATATAAAGTGAAGCACATCAATAAAGAAGTACATCGAAAACATGTTTGTTGATGTAAGGCTTATGAGGTGGAGCCAGGATTGTTGGGGTTTGAATGTTGTGTTAATGGGTAACTGGCCCAAATCCTTGAGCCTCTTCCTCATTAAAGCTCTCTTTCTCCTTGTATTCTAGAACCTACCTCACCCCTATTCTTATTTGAGAAAAAGGTTTATGATGATGATGGTGGTGATGATGATGCTAATGGGCAAAAATACCAGCCAAGTTAAGGTAAATTGTTGAAACAATAACATTTTCAGATCTCAATATTCCCAGTGGGCAGCAGTGAGGGTATTAGCAAGAGAGGTGGTGAGGGCAGTCGAGAGAGCACCCCAAGTATAGTGAGGGATCAGACTCCCCCCTCCCACCCCTCACCTGCACCCCCTGTGTCCAAACCAGGCATAGAGTCTGCTCCCTCTGCCCTGGCTAAGGTAAGTAGTATCATTCATTCACCTTAACTTGGCTGGTATTTTTGTCCATTTGCATCTTAATTTATGTATCTCATTGTTGAATAGGAGAGTACCATTGCTCTGCACCATTTCCACATCATGATGAGGAGCATATTCCAGTATTAATCTGTTGTTGCAACTCAGCATTCCTGATAGAAGGCTGGCAATATTAGATTTACATTCAAGTGAACAGAGTATAGTTGATGTACTTGAGAATAGAGAAAAGTTTGCTTGTTTCAAGAAGTTTGTAGGGCTGAATGTATACCAGCATATCTGTTTCAGTTGTATGTGTAATACTGTAATGTTTATTTTACGTTATCAAAATAAGAAAAAAAAATCTGAAGTAATTAGATATTTTTTCTGAATCAAAATATATATGTCCGACTGTAAAGAAGTTGATAGTATTAAGCCATCAGCCCTTGGAAGAAAAAGATAACTTTCTAGACATTATTATTATTATTATTTTGGTATTATTATTATTATTATTATTTATAATTATTTCTGCGCTCCTCATGGGGCAACGTAGGATTGGATGATGGATGGATGGATGGACTATTATTATTATTATTATTATTATTATTATTATTATTATTATTATTATTATTATTATTAATATTTTATCTGCTTACTCGATGTAGTGCTGCTTTGGGTGTCTGCCATTTCCTCTCTTCCATCCTTCCTCTTCTGTCTTTCCTTCATTCTTTCCTCTTTCTTCTGCCTACGGGTGACTTTACACACCTTCTTTCTTTTTTTCCTTCATTGTTTCCTCTTCCTTCTGCCTGTGGGTGACTCTACACTGAGTGACAAGCCAAATGGTTTCATGTACACAAGGAAACAATTTACTATGCCGGGTGGTAACCATATAACCAAATTGTGGCACCTGGCGGTTTTGTGGGTAATTAAGGTGCTCCAGTTGGATTGAGCCGGTGCAGGTTTATGTCTAAGGGATGGTTATGGTTTATTGCTTACATAATGCCATTCACGGAAGAGTGATGCTGGTCACTCGTCTTAAATGTCAGGACCAACATGCCTAGGTCCGGCATACTAGCTCCTGGTTCCTCTGCTCCTTTGTGGGGCGACATTGGATTGGATGATGGATGGATGGCTGGATTATTATTAGCCCTCCTACATGCCACACATCTTCCCATGTCATCAGTGTTAATGCCCACTGTCCATATTGAAATGCATGCTATGGTTATTCATTTGGGACAAGCACAATGGTTTTAGTGTGGATGCTTTTATGACATGGTGGTGGCTCATGTGGAAGAGTAGTAAAGTTCATTTTAGCAAAATTCAGTCATCAAATTGTTCCCTGCCTCAGCCTGGGATCAAACATGCATCTTTTCGGAGAGCAGCCAGCTTGTTTAATCACTCGACCACCACCTCCCCCTCTCAGCTGCTGCTTGAATCGCGAGCTAGTGTGTCAGGCAGTGCGCTAGGGAAGGCAGTTGGGGAGCCAGCAGTGGCGGGCAACTCTCAGTACCTCACACTCTCAGCACTCCTCTCAGGCTCATCCACCACCACCGTCAAGGATAAGAACCCTCACTCTCAGGTAAGTCCAGGTAAAAGGAGTACAGTACATAGTGGACACCCTGCACATACCTGACATGAGCAGGCAGCACTACTGTTTACACTGGCACCATGTTATATGGCAATGGAACTCTAAAGCTATTTTGCCAGTTTCCCTTGATACATAGTATGAGTTGTTAGGAGAATATTGTGATGTATCGGAACACACCTCTGATTGATAACAAGGACTGACTTTATTGTACTCAGGTGCATAATGATCTGGTTATTATTTTGGTCCATGATTATCTGGGTATTACACTGGTGCATGGTGATCTGGGTAATACAATGGTGCATGATGATCTGGTGGTTTGAGGTGAAATTGGGGTGACAGTCAAAACCATGCACATAGGTTCAGTCCTGCAAAATGTCACTTGAGGATTTTTTGTCATGTAATTTATTAGTAAAAGGAGGCTGGTCATTTACCATAAATTGTACGGGAATAAAATGCCCCAGCCTCAGACCCCTGTGCTTCAAAATGGGGATATGTGAGTTCCTGTTATCATTATTTTTTACTTAGTTGTTCTTGCCCTCCTTCCTTCTTTCCTTCCTTCCTCTTCTGTCTTTCATTCCTTCATTCCTTCCTCATCCTTTTGCCTATGGGTGACTTTACACTCTCTCTTCTGTCTTTATTTCCTCCATTCTTTCCTCTTCCTTCAATCTGTGGGTGACTCTACAGTGAGTGACAAGCCAAGTGGTTTCCTGTACACCAGGAAGCCATTTACTATGCTGGGTGGTAACCATATAACCAAATTTTGGCAACTGGTGGTTTAGTGGGTAATCCAGTCGGATTGAGCCGGTGAAAGTTTATATCCAAGAGGTGGTTGAGGTTTATTGCTCACATAATGCCACTCAGGGATGAGTGAGGCAGGTCAGTCTCATCTTAAATGTCAGGACCAACTTGCCTAGCCCTGGGCTTCTACACTCCTCATGGGGCAACATAGGATTGGGTGATGAATGGATGGATGTTCCTGTAGCCTTGAATATGGAAATTTAGTTAAAGGAATAGATTTTTAAAAAGTTATGAGTGAATGGATGAAGTTGAAACATCATTCATGTCATACTAGAACTGAAGCCATGAATATGTATGCAACAGTTACGGTACTATAGTAAAACCCCGATAAGTTGGTGCTGCAGAAGGCAAAATTTCCGGTAAGTCAAACTCTGACTGAGGTGTGACTAACGCCCGTAGTCTTGAAACTGGGGGTAGGGGTTACCCTTCCCGCACCCTGCTTAAAGTGGAAGCTCACACCTTCAACATAAGTGGTAATATTGAAAGCGGGAGAGCGCACCCCTTCGTGTGGGCAGGCTCGGCAAACAGTTGGTAACACTGATCAGTTTTAAAATTAAAAATCTTAAAATAAAAATAATACATATGACAGTTTCTAAGATTCACACACAGTATAATCTATTAAAGTTCTTAAAATAAAAATAATACATGTGACAGTTTCTAAGATTCACACACAATATAATCTGTTAAAGTCTGCAGTTCTTACCTCTTCTATTATTAAAGACTGGCATTTGTTCTTAAATACTCTGTATAACAGTATGCATACAGGCTTTGGAGAACCTATACTGTAGGAAAAATTTGGTGTTAGACATTGCTTCAAAGAGGTTCATGCGGTCAGTAACAACCCTACCAATATGCCTTGGCTGGTCATACCGATTTTGACTATATTTCTGCCCCAAATACTTGTTTTTGCCATTCTTCCCACCCAGAACCCTGAAATCCCACTCCCCAAGATATGGTGAGGGGGTTAATTTGAAAACCAATCACAAACACCGAAAATAAAAGCCAAAATCGTTCAAATCACACCAAAATATACCCGAGAAATATGTTGCCAAACCAAAACAATATAGTGCGTACTTGCAAAAGCTTACCGTACGTAAACGCGAGACTTCATAATTCAAACTAACTCGCTGTGCACCAGTCGTCTGTTTGGGTAGTACTCGGCCATTCTTTACTGTAGGAATCATTTTACATACTAATCAAAATAATTATAAAGTATCATGCACCATATCTAATAAACAGCTTGATAGAAATATTGAGAAATAAAATGGAAGTGGATACAGTATCTTATCTTTGTTTTCGTCTCATCGTAAATTAACCATCACTGCCATCTCCAGTGAAGCAATGAAGTCTTTTAAAACGAAAAAAATATTAAACGCTTAATTTTTTCTTTACACGATATTTTTACCATTAAATTGAAATTCTCATCACACACACCATAGGGTCCTTCAAATTCTACATAATTTTCTTTGCATAAGGCTGCTATAATATGACGAAGGGGCATGCGAAGGGGTGCTATGAGACTCCCCGCGGATTCCAGTACTACGCTGTGGTAATCCTCTCCCATTCACCAGGGAACGCTCTCCTTTTCGTGCATTAAGACACCAAAAGATACGGATAGGGCAAAGTGAACACCCGCCCAGAGTTTAAGACTACGACCGTAAGTGTTTATTCAAAGGGTTACATTTTAGTTTCGTATATTCCAAGTCTGTACATTTTAGTTTATTGTATTCCAAGTGTTACATTTTAGTTTAATTGATTGTAAAGTGAAGTAAATACAGAACTTTATGCAATTAGGTGACTCTTGCACCCCTCCATTCTGTGCTACCTCCATTCCTAGCCTAGCCTATGACCTGCACCAAATTGTTTTTATTGTTTTTTTTATTGCTTTATAAATGCTTCTTTAGTTTAGTGTTAATAGACAAGTAATCACATAATTTGCAATTATTGGGGGGTAATATCTATTTTTTTGGCAATTATTTACGGTTTGTTGGAAACCTCGGTAAGTCAGTCTACCCTAGAGCCCCATATAATTCGACTTGTGAAAGATTTACTGTATAGTGCTATTTATAGTAAGTTGTAGTCACTGAGTTGCTTTAGTTTTATATAAATAACTTTATTCATCACTTGGCAGTGGAGGGGTTGAAGTTGCACCAGATAGATGTTACAGTATCTATCATGTACTCGGTAATTGTGTGTCTTACTATCTGCAAATTAATCTCTTCTTCAAGTCATGTAGGAAACTAGAGTATTTAGTTGCCACATAAACTATCATCACCATTGCTTCCTGCTTTTCTACATTTATAATGGGTAGGGAGATTCACAACACTGTCTTTATTCAGTGGGACATGAAGTTGAAGATAAAGGAAACCTCAGATACTATGATCCCTCCTCTTGTATCATAGGCTGTACAAGTCTCAGTACAGTACTGTGTTAGGTAATTTCCGGAAAATTGTCAGTTTGTAATTTTAGAGGTTTGACAGCTTGGTGGTAAATTAGTCATTAACTTAGTTCATATTCATTACTCCTGCGTCTTTCTTCATAGCTTGATGGTCGGGGCAAGAAGGCGGGTGGGGAAGAGGCAGGCAGTGGCAACCCCAAGTGCCAGGGCTGCCACAAACAACGAGCACAGTTTGTGTGTGCAGGGTGTGGCAACCAGTGGTATTGCTCCAGAGAGTGTCAGGTGAGGATAACAATATACTGTACTTGTCAGTGTATAAGGCTGACCTGTGTATAAGACTGTCCCCAATATTTCCATACAAAATGTTGGTTTAGAGGTATATTCTGTGCATAAGACGAGTCCCGCTTCCTGCCCCAGTAACCCCGGTCCTTTATCACTCTTGCCATTGACCACTGAAGTGATACTTTTAACACCTTGCTAAGTAACACAGCCTTTGGTTAGGTTTTTGCCTTAAACCAGCTTCTTCCGTGATTTTTACAGGCTATCTTGGCTGCATGTGCCACCTTCGATATCTAAATGGGTTATGCATTTATCATCATCATCATCATCATCATCATCATCATCATCCGGACCTCCTTTCCAACACTAGGGCAGAGTGAGGAGTAGCAACGTCCAGACAGGCCCAAATTTGCCCAGTTCAATGGGCCACACTTCCATTCAGGGCAGAGTGAGGAGTAGCAACGTCCAGACAGGCCCAAATTTGCCCAGTTCAATGGGCCACGCTTCCATTCACTCATCATTCAAGCTCCCAGAATACTGGCTCTATCGGATATGCCAAACATTCACCACGTTTTGTAGCTTCACACAAACGTATCCGATAGAGTCAATCCGGACGCTGCCACGTTAAAAAGGGGTTCCAAAATCCCTGATCATGCACTTCTCCTCACAACACTCATCCAGCCAGCTCGATCTCTTGTCAGTTCCCTCGCCTTACCGACTTCCATACCTCTCTTTCTCACACACTCATCCACCATATCTCTCCACCTTCTCCTTGGCCTACCTCGCCTCCTCCCTCCTTCAAATTCGCTCAGATATACCCTTTTCACCACTCTATTGGTCTCCATTCTCTCCACATGACCATACCATCGCAGTACACTCTCTTCAGTTCTTGTGTCCACCGACTTCCTCACTCCACATCTTTCATGAATCACATTACAGTAATCCCTCCAATATCCGTTGTAATAGAGCCAAAGGCATGTCCGAATATTGGTTTTGTTCGGATATTGGTCCTGAAGCTCCAGCACTGGTTTTTCATGACCTCCTAACCTAACCTAAATCAGAAAACTGCCTTCCTACCTCCCTACTGGACATGTATAGACTTATTTAGTCCCTTTTCACATAAATAATGCACATATAGCATGAATTTATTGAATTTTAACCAAAAAATGATGATTTAGAGGTGAGTGAGTCATAGGAGCTCAGAACTTGCCAGCATAGTATAAGTAAGTATCGGACATGGAAATCATCTTTTCTCACATTTTATGCACTAAATTATTGGATACAAAGCATCAAATACAGTAAATGATGTAAATTGCTACCAGAAAAATGGTTAGGTTAGATTAGGTTAGGTTAGGTTATGACCGGACATGAAATTCACTGCTTCCACCTTTTTCATAGCTGGTGCACTCAATAACCATGCATGAAAGAATTAAATTAAAAGCAGGAAATTATGATCAACACAATGTTAGGTTAGGTTAGGTTAGGACCGGACATGAAATTCACTGCTTCAACCTTTTTTCTAACTGTTTCACTTAAGAACCATGCATGGAAAAATTAAATAGCAAGCAGGAAATTATGATTAACATTTTTGGTAATTTTTTAACACATGTACAGCATGATGAAAACAGGTTAGGCATGAAAATCTTTATGGTAACCATAGGTTAGGTTAGGTTAGGACCGGACATGAAATTCACTGCTTCCACCTTTTTTCTAGCTGTTTTACTTAAGAACCATGCATGGAAAAATTAAATAGCAAGCAGGAAACTATGATTAACATTTTTGGTAACTTTTTAACACATGTATAGCATGATGAAAACAGATTAGGCATGAAAATCTTTATGGTAACCATAGGTTAGGTTAGGTTAGGACCGGACATGAAATTCACTGCTTCCACCTTTTTTCTAGCTGTTTTACTTAAGAACCATGCATGGGAAAATTAAATTGCAAGCAGGAAATTATGATTAACGTTTAGGGTAATTTTTTAACACATTAACAGCATGATGAAAACAGGTTAGGCATGAAAATCTTTATGATAACCATAGGTTAGGTTAGGACCGGACATGAAATTTACTGCTTCCACCTTTTTTCTAGCTGTTTTACTTAAGAACCATGCATGGAAAAATTAAATTGCAGGCAGGAAATTATGATTAACATCTAGGGTAATTTCTTAACACATTAACAGCATGATGAAAACAGGTTAAGCATGAAAATCTTTATGGTAACCATAGGTTAGGTTAGGTTAGGACCAGACATGAAATTCACTGCTTCCACCCTATTTCTAGCTGTTTTACTTAAGAACCATGCCTGGAAAAATTAAATTGCAAGCAGGAAATTATGATTAACATTTAGGGTAATTTCTTAACACATTAACAGCATGATGAAAACAGGTTAGGCATGAAAATCTTTATGGTAACCATAGTTTAGGTTAGGTTAGGACCGGACATGAAATTCACTGCTTCCACCTTTTTTCTAGCTGTTTTACTTAAGANCCATGCATGGAAAAATTAAATTGCAAGCAGGAAATTATGATTAACATTTTTGGTAATTTTTTAACACATTTACAGCATAATGAAAACAGGTTAGGCATGAAGTGAGGGTACTTACGAACAAGAAGCTGCCATCCTGATGTAATAACCCACTCTATCATCTCAGACTCTGACAGGAAGACCTTGCACCTGACACACCTTTCCGCTTGAGAATCACCAGAACTTATCACCAACACTTTCCACAACGTTTTTTTTATATAACTGGAATCACATCACTTCACTCCACTGTACATAACAGTAAATTCCCGTTTGGTCTAGTGACGATCATCACACACATGATGAAGAAGGTGAAAAGCAGTATCAAGCACTGTAGGAGGTAGGGTATCACCACAAAAGCAATCACTTCGGCCGCCATTGTCAGAGGTGTTCAGGAGGCAGTAATGGCGACTGACAGACAGGCGCAATGAGCGTAAACATGGCCGATCGGCGCGGGCGGGAAATTCAAACTGACGCAGTCCCCAAAAAATCGGAATTTTTCCGATTTTTTCGAATTTTTGGGCATTTTGGGGGTTGGGCAGCCCACAATATCCGAATAGTGAGTATATCTGAGTATTGGACGTCCGAATAATAGAGGGATTACTGTATTTCGTATCCTGTCCACCCTCTGTACTCCACAAACATTTCTCAGCAGTCCTATCTCCACTGCTCTTATTCATGACTTTTCATTTTCATGCCACACCATAGTCTCACATCCATATGTTAAAGTTGACACTAACACTCCTTCATGTAAGCCTCATGCAGCTGCAGCACTTAAGCCTCTGTTTCTTATCAAGGCCTTCATTGCACCAGCTACTTTTCTTCCTTGTGTCACTCTACTTTCAACTTCTTTTGTACATTTTCCTCTCTTTTCTATCACTGTACCCAGGTATTTGAACTCTCTCACCGATTCCAGTCTCTCTCCATTCACTGTGACATCGCACTTGGAGTCACCTTCTCTCTCAATAACCATCACTTTACTCTTTCCTACATTTACCCTTAGGGCACGACGCTCACAGACATTATCAAAACTCTGCACTAGCCTACCAAGTTCTTGTGCGGTATTTGCAAGCAGCACTGCATCATCAGCATACAACAGATTTGAGATGTTCCATCCATCGCCATTCATTACCATCGCCATCCCCCTCTCCATTACTCGTGTTTTTACTTCTCTCATCGCCCCATCCATATATACAGAACGTGCGGAAAGTATTGATGTTTTTTTGCTGACGTCATTGTTCTTCGCGTTAAGTGAAGTAGGGTCAATACTACCCTCCCCTGTGATGCGAAATGAGCTGACGCTTTTTCAGCGGGAGCTGGGAACCCTGCTTGATAGGTTTGGCACCACAGGAGCAGGCTCAGTAATGTTTGGGCAGCCACAGGAGGAGGATTGTCTCTGTGTGTGATGCACCACGAGGGCATGTTTTGACTCAAATAACACAGTTATTTGGTTACCTACCACATTCTCATCATGCCTAAAGTAACCACAAGCAAGGACAAACGTGTGGAAGTGATTACTTTATACAAAGCTGGCCACAAACTCCCATTTATTGCAAATCAGATGGTGTTAGACTGAGGACAGTGCAGAGACTGGTGAAGC
>JAGKTI010002983.1:10375-35354 GCA_018397915.1 Birgus latro | reverse complement strand
TTCTTCCATTCCCGGAAAAGCCTTCTTTTCTCCTTAACTGCAGCTTCTACACCCTCATCCCACCACCAAGTTACTTTATGTCTTGGTGGGCCTCTTGTCCAACCGCATATTGCATCGGTAACTCTCAAGAGGTTGTTCTTAAGGGCTCTATACTGTTCATTAACGCCTCTATCTACGGCTTCCTGTTCAGCCACCACTCTCCTCATCTCACTATAAAAGGCATCCCTTACTGATTGGTTTCCCAGCTTCCATATTTTCCTCCTAGGTACATATGTCCTCCTTCTCATCACTCGTTCCTTAAGCACCATGTCACAAATCAACAGTTTGTGCTGCTGCACACACTCCTCGCTTCCTATAACTTTAACATCCCTCACTAATCTCCTATCAACCCTCCTGACCAGAAAATAATCTATCTGACTACTATTTCCCCCGGACTCGTACGTAATGAACCGGCTGAGTCTTTTTCTAAAATGTGTGTTGCACACAATCAAGTCCATAGCCTCCCCAAACTCGAGTATTCTTTCCCCTTCCGCATTCCTCACACCATACGCACATCCTCCATGGACTTCTTCATAACCTTGAGCTGCTTCACCCACATGACCATTTAAATCCCCTCCCAGAACCACTACCTCATCATCACCCATACCACTCACTACACGTATTAAATCATCCCAAAATCTACCCTTCTCTGCGTCATCCAATCCTACCTGTGGAGCATATGCCAATATAACTAAAATAAATTTCTGCCCGACCAAAATTTTCACTACTAATATCCTATCACTTACTCTCATAACATTCATGACATATTCCACCCATTTGGAAGTCAGGTATAATTATTCCTCTGTACAAAGGAAAAGGGGAAAAAGCAGTGTGTGGTAATCATAGGGGCATTTGCCTTCTCAGTGTAATAGGAAAATTATATGGTAGGATACTTATTGACAGAGTTAGGGAAATAACAGAGGAATTAGTTGGAGAAGAACAGGGAGGTTTTAGGAAGGGAAGAGGTTGTGTAGACCAGATATTCATTCTTAGATCCTTAGTGGAAAAGTTTCAAGAGAAGGGAAAGAAGTTGTATGCAGCCCTCATGGATCTGGAGAAAGCATATGACAGGGTGGATAGACAAGGATTGTGGAAAGTATTAAGAATATATGGAGTGGATGGGAAGTTGTTGAAGGCAGTGAAGAGTATGTATGAGGGTGCTAAGGCTGCAGTGCGTGTGGATGGCAAACTGAGTGAATCTTTCCATTTGAAGGTTGGATTGAAACAAGGATGTGTCATGTCTCCATGGTTGTTCAATCTGTCCATGGATGGGGTTATAAAAGAGATACAAGGTCGGTCCGTGGATGTTGGAGCGGCCCTAGTGAGAGAGGCAGTGTTTGAAAACTCCCTGTACTGTTGTTTGCAGATGATACTGTGTTGTTGAGCAAAGACGAAGGGGAGCTGCAAGGCTTGGTAGATGAGTTTGGGAGAGTGTGTAAGAAACGGAATCTGAAGGTGAATGTAGGGAAGAGTAAAGTGATGGTCTTCGAGAGAAGTGAAGCCAGTGAATGTACAGTGAGATTGGATGGGGAGGATATGGAGAATGTGAGTGCATTTAAGTACTAGGGTAGTGTGATGAGTAAGGATGGAAGTGTGGAGGGTGAAGTGCTGGAAAAGGTGCAGCAGGGAAGGAAGGTTGCTGGTTCGTTGAAAGAAGTGATAAGAAACAGGGAAGTGAGCATGGAAGTGAACAAGTTGTTACATGACAGTATTGTAATACCAACTCTAACATATGGAAGTGAAGCTTGGAGCCTGTTGGAAGGACAGAAGTCAAGAGTGAGAGCAGTGGAAATGAGTTATTTGAGAGGAGCATGTGGAGTCACACGGAGAGACTGGCTAACCAATGAGGAAATGAAGGAGCATTGTGGTGTGGATGTGGACGTGATAGGAAGCGTTAGGAGAAACACGTTAAGGTGGTTTGGGCATGTGGAGAGGATGGAGAGTGAGAGACTGACGAGGAGAGTGTATGTGAGTGAGGTGAGTGAGGTGGAAGGGGCGAGAGGGAGGGGGAGGCCGAGGATGAGATGGAGGGATGGAGTGGAGAGGTATATGAGAGAGGGGGGTGGGAGGTGGGAGTGGGGTAGTGAAATGGCAGGGGACAGAGTGACATGGAGGCGATTTGTTTGTGGCCGCCCCGTGCAGGATTGAGGCGTCTGGCAATAAGATAGATAGATAGATGACTGTTTCCACAGAAATATCATTCCATGTCTTGATAATAAAATCACACAGGGCATCCAGACCCGGAGAACGCATATTTCCACCCTTTGTATACGACATTTTACCGCTGATCATCCACTTATTCCATTGGTCACGGATGCGGTCTTTGAATGGCTTATTCAGACAGACACCAGGTGGTTGTAGGACTGAAGTTAATCCACCAGGAATAACATCTTGCCATGTAGGTTTTTGTTCCCTCTGTCAAATGACTGTTGAACATGTCCCATATTATCAGGCTATGCTGTTTTAGCAAGCTACCAGGCCACCTACACCATACATGCTCAGTCCACAGTTTCATTCCATGTTCGTCTCTTGACCCATTCTCATTGACGTGACCAAAAATTCCATCTGGGAACTTTATATTTGGCATTGTTTTTCTCTTGAAAATAATCATTTGGCACAGCATTGTTCCATCAGCCATACACAAAAGTGCTACTGGAAAACATATCTTCTTGTGTCCTGTTGTTTTCACTAACACTGTTTTTGCACCTTTCTCCTCAACAGTTTGATTTCCAACCATATCAAAGTTCACTGGAGTTTCATCCATGCTTAATGGATATCCATGCTTCTTGGACAGGCCTATGATGTACCGTTGGAAATTGGTAATCTTGCTTTCAAGATCTTTGGTAATTGCTCTGCTATTTTTGTTTTCCGTCTCAGTACTAGATCATGTCTTATCATGAAATGAGGACACCATGAAACTGTTGCTTTGAAATCTTTGCTATGCTCCTTGTTTTCTCTGGCCCACCTGAGTGACCAAATACAAATTTTTGTTTCTTGGGACAATGTACCCATTTCGGTGCTTTTTGCAGGCCATGTCGCTACTTGTTTCTCTAAAATTGGCCACTGTGCACTCTTTTTTTTCTCATTGCACATTCATGCCTTGGTGTATCCCTTAGTAAGTGTTCTGTCAGTCTTCATGCTTGTACCATCTTCTCTGTCACACCATAGTCTCAGGCAGCAGCACAATTATTGGATAATTTGGCATACTTTACCATTTTTAACTTAAAACAAGCTTCATATTTTCTTTGTTTATCACATCGAGCCATGATGGAGTTAGTGGTTGCTGGAAATAAGATGTTAACCCAGAGAGAGTGTTGCTGCTTATGAATTAGTTGCATCTAGAAAGGAAAAGATCAGCTTGGTAATGAAACCGAGGAACTTGGTAATGAGCTCTGCTTCAGATCCGGTAATCCTGCAGTCATTGGCAAACAGGCCAGCCAGTCGCTCTCAGAGTGAGCTATACACACACTGGTGTTCATGGCGTGCACTCAACAGGTTACTCACCTTTCTTATGTCCTCATGGATGTAACCATGGAGGTATTGTTATAAAAATTTGCCATCATATAGAAAACAAGTTGTGTTTGATGATAATGTTGGTAATTTCAATGGTTCTTGAAAGTATATGTACTATATTCAGTGAAACGAGGGTCAAGGTGAGTGCTTCGTGCTGTTCCCCATCATGCCTATGGATCCTATAACCACAAGATGTAGAAGTTAGGATTTTATACCCGATGTTAAACACCAGCAAACACAGTAACCTACATCATGTGTATAATAAATATATCTAATCATAATAAAATACTTTAGGAGAATGTTAAGTTTAGGATAAATCGCATTACAACTGTTTTGCATATTAGGACCAACGTGCTTAGCCCCGGGCTCCTATGCTCCTCATGGGTCAACACAGGATTAGATGATAATGATAAAGTCTAAGGGTTTTGTCAAACCCCCAACCCCCCCCCCTTCCTTCCCCACAAGATCATGGGAATTTCTCTGGAAAGAATGCCAGTCATTAACATCCTGTCACTACTACACTCAAAGATGAGGAGGATGTTGTACATAATAAACAAATTTATGAGCAAATAGAATAGAAAAAAGGGCAATAAAACTGAGGTGTGTAATTGCTGAATGGATCAGACATGATATACTGAAATGGTATGGACATATTCAGTGACGGCTGAGGGTAATGTGGTAAGAGGCATGCATGTGGTATGGCAGAAGAGAATTATGCAGTAAATTGATGAGAGAGAAGGAAGAGACAGAGGAATGTTTGAGAACAAAGCAGTATAGAGGCTTTTCTGCTATGCTCAACCTTAGAAAGAATTTAAGGCATCAGGAGTGAGGGTGGCCTTGACCAAAGGTTCAGTGTGAAACTGAGAATATTATGTGGCATTGACACCTGGAAATTCAGAAGGCAGTGGTGGGTGGGGGCACTCACCATCCACTCACTCAATGTAATGCTGTTCTCGAGTGTCTGCCCTTTCATATCCTCCATCCTTCTTTTCCTCCATCCTCTTCTGCCTTTCTTTCCTTCCTTCTTTCCTCATCCTTCTGCCTATGGGTGACTTTTCACTCCCTCTTCTGTCTTTCTTTACTTCATTCTTTCCTCTTCCTTCTGCCTATGGGTGACTCTACACTTAGTGACAAGCCAAATGGTTTCCTGTACATCAGGAAATCATTTGCTACACTGGGTGGTAGGTGGGGGCGCTCACCATCCACTCACTCGATGTAGTGCTGCTCTCGGGTGTCTGCCCTTTCATCTCCTCCATCCTTCTTTTCTTGCATCCTCTTCTGTCTTTCATTCATTCTTTCCTCGTCTTTCTGCCTTTGGGTAACTTTACACTCCCTCTTCTGTCTTTCTTTCCTTCATTCTTTCCTCTTCCTTCTGCCTATGGGTGACTCTACACTGAGTGACAGGCAAAGTAGTTTCCTATTCACCAGGAAATCATTTGCTACGCTGGGTGGTAACCACATAACCAAATTTTGGCGCCTGATGGTTTAGTGGGTAATTATGGAACTTCAGTCGGATTGAGCCAGTGAAGGTTTATATCCAAGGGGTGGTTGGGGTTTATTGCTCACATAATGCCACTTAGGGATGAGTGAGGCTGGTCACTCTCATCTTAAATGTCAGGACCAACTTGCCTGGCCCCGGGCTCCTGCGCTCCTCATGGGGCAATGTGGGATTGGATGATGCATGAATGGAAGCATTATTGTTTCAGTACCTAGTTTGTGACTGGCATTTGGTTGCAAAATCCAGTGTCAGCTATAAAGAGTATGTATTTATGTTACTTATGTTGTGCCCAGTCTTATGTTTTTCTGATAAACAGTACAAATTATCTGTTTTCTAATTGTGAAAAACTGATTCAGTATGATTTTATGTTGGAGATCTTGTTTGGCACTACATAACTCACTCAGTTTTTACTGTCATGCTGCTTTGCACACCACAGCCCAGGCAGTATGCTAATACAATTCACTCATTCTCACTAACAAGATAATCATTCATCATAACTCTTCAGAATATGAATTGGAATATCCTGCTTATGTGACCAGATATCCTTAGTCCATAGCAACAGTATGTAATCCTACAGAGGTTATTCTAATAAGTATGATTATTTTTTGTAATTTACAGTAGACCCTCGCTTTAGCAGATCTCAATAGACCAGATAATGGATTTAATGGACACTATGAAGGCCACCAAACTTTCTTCGGCTATAATGAACAGTGGGTGCAGTGGGTCACAGTACATGTGTTTCCTACCATTTTTACTCCAGCCTGGCCTGAAATTGCCCCCTCCCCATTGTAATTGCTGAGTTTTAATAACAGACTACAGTAATACAGTAGTGTACTGGTCATGAAGAAGTGCCATTACATGAATATGAAAGAAACTGCAATGGGAGAAATTATGGGCCAAGTTGGTGTAAAATGGATTTAGTTTTCATTTTTAGTGCTACAATATTTTGTACTCATGTATTTTCAAATGTGCTTGAAATCCCACCTCAGTGGGGACCCATTGGGTATAACAGACTATTGGCCTTATCAGATCAGGCTTCCCCCAAATTAGTCTGTCATAGCAAGGGTCTGCTGATGTTTTTCATCTACTACAAGACAGTTTTATGTAGTGAAGGAGAGTGGTATTATTGTGAAGGAGTTAATGAAGGCAGTATCTAATCCTTGTACAGTATCATGAAGTGTCTGATTAAAGTCATCTGATGATTAGGTCGTCATCTGATGAGTAAAGTTCAGTTATGTCAGGCCAAGTTGAAACTTGTATGGTCTTGTTAGTAAAACTCAGGTCTGACTGCAGCTAGAACAGAAACAGGGAGCTGGATTAGTAAACTTGATGGTTGCATATCATACAGTATTGTGGGGAAATGTTTGTAGGGTAGTATCCTTGTCAGTTACACTTGAGTTTGTGTTGCAGGTAGCAGCCTGGGAGGAACACTCGGAACATTGCAACAACTGAGGCAGCAGTAGTATTGTGTGTATGTGAACTGAACCAAACTTCCAGGTGAGTGGTAACTTATTGTATGTTTGATTTCATTTAGATCTGCACTGCTTCTGTATATAGTACAGTGAATTTAAATCAGACTAAGTGGGGGTAAAGCTAGTCCATATTAACCAGTTTTATGGAGGAAGCCTGATAAAATTCTCTGTTAGTCTGGGCCACTTTGGATTAAGCAAGTAGAGTCCAGGTTACCCACCCAAACTTCCCTTCCCAGGCATTTCATATGGCATTTGTGGTCTGTATCTTCTTGCTGTTTTGATATTTTCTCCACTGTTTGCATTGTAAATCTAGTAACTACAACATTAAGACTGTCTGTGGTGTATTTTGTGCTTTACAGTAAATGCACAGACAGGAGTAAAATAAGTAGTGTAGTGCACTGTAATGTAGGGTGTCTGCTCTACCTCAAGTCTTTATTTACTAGACCCATATGTGTCACAGTTACCTGGCTAATATGTGTATGTGTGTGTATTTACCTATTTGTAGTATACAGGAATTGAGCTAAGCTCGTGTTGTCCTGTCTCCATATCTACATTCATCTAATCTAGTTTTAAATACATGAATGTTTTTCACCTGCACCACCTCTTCATCTAAGTCATTCCAAATACTTATGCTGCTGTTCGGGAAACTGAACCTTTTGAGATCATTAAGACATCTACTTTTCCTCAACTTGAAGCCATGACCTCTTGTTCTTCCGTCATCCAACACAAAAAGATCCTCTCTATCCACCCTTTCCAATTCTCTTACATTTCTAAATATCGTGATCAAGTCACCTCTTTCCCTTCTCTCGCACAGTGTTGGTAACTTCAGTTTTTCCAATCTCTCCTCGTAGGTGAGTTCCCTTAAACATGGTATCATCCTCGTTGCCATCCGTTGAACCCTTTCTAGTTAATCAATATGCTTCATCAAATGAGGTGACCATACCACAGCTGCATACTCTAGTCTTGGTCTTATCATGGTCACTATCAACTCCCTCAACATTTCCTCATCCATATAATTAAAAGCCACTCTTATGTTAGTCAGTAATCTATAAGTTCTCCCAATGATTTTGTTTATACAGTAGGCGCGGAAAGTATTGACGCTAAAGGGCCGACGTCATTTTTTTTCGCGTTAAGTGAAGTAGGGTCAATACTACCCTCCCCTGTGATGCGAAATGAGCTGACGCTTTTTCAGCGGGAGCTGGCAACCCTGCTTGATAGGTTTGGCACCACAGGAGCAGGCTCAGTAATGCTTTGGCAGCCACAGGAGGAGGAGTGTCTCTGTGTGTGATGCACCACGAGGGCATGTTTTGACTCAAATAACACAGTTATTTGGTTACCTACCACATTCTCATCATGCCTAAAGTAACCACAAGCAAGGACAAACGTGTGGAAGTGATTATACAAAGCTGGCCACAAACTCCCATTTATTGCAAATCAAACAGGTGTTAGACTGAGGACAGTGCAGAGACTGGTGAAGCAGTTCAACAGTGGGGAGGCCATTCTTCCCACTCCACTTCCCAAGCCTGGGAGACCTCGTAAGACAACCTTCAGGACCCATCAGCTGATCTCAAGGCAAGTTAGCAAGGATCCAAGGCTAACAGCACGGGATTTAAAAGAAAAGAACCCACAGTTGCTGGCAGATGTGTCTGTCAGAAGTGTGCAGCAACTGTTGCATGACGATCTGGGCTACAGGAGTTTTTGTGCTCGTAAAAAACCACTGCTAACTGCACTTCAGAAGAAAAAGAGAGTAAATTTTTGTAAGAAATATCTTGCCTGGAGTGAGGAGCATTGGAAAACTGTGCTTTGGAGTGATGAATCAACATTTACTGTCACTGGTACCCCTTCATCACGAGTGTACTGCAAACCAGGCAGTGACCCCCTGGATCCTAAGTACACTTCCAAGTTTGTTAAATACCCAGCCTCACTCATGGCTTGGGGCTGCTTTACATATTATGGTGTTGGTGAGTTGGTAATTCTACCTGCAAATGAAAAAGTGAACCAGAACAATTAGTTGGAGCTCTTATGTGATGTTTTAAGTGACTCTTTTGATAAAACCAAGGCAAGAGTATTTATGCAAGATTCTGCCCCTGGACATGTTGCAAAGTCAGTGAAACAGTGGCTAACAGACTGTGAGGTTCCCTTTATTCGAGATTGGCCCGGAAGCAGCCCAGATATCAATCTCATTGAGAATTTATGGGCGCACATGAAGCGGCAGCTGCGTAGTATGGACACATCATCTTTGCCTAAACTTGAGGCTGCAGTCAAGCAGCTATGGAGCAGTTTTAGTCCGTCTGTTCTGCAAAACTATGCCATCAGTCTTCCCAGACGCCTTAAGAAGATAATAAAGGTGAAGGGGAATGCCAGTAAATACTAAATTCAATGGTGAGTGTTAATTTATTTGTTTCTTCCTGCTAACCACAAGAATGTTTTCTTTTTTTTAAGATGGCGTCAACACTTTCCGTGCATACTGTATGCTTTTCTGGTGACAAGTCATCCCGAATAATCACTCCCAAGTCTTTCTCATCCTTTCTTTTACTAATTATCTCATTGCCCATTTTATATGTCCAGTGTGGTCTTCTTTCACTTATTCCCATTTCTAATACATGACACCTCTTGGCATTAAAGTCCATTTTCCAAGTCTGGCTCCAGCTGTGGAGTTTGTCCAAGTCCTCTTGCAGCTCTTTACAAGTATCAATACATTTATTATGTTTCATAATTTTGGCATCATCTGCAAACATACTCATGTAACTATTCAAACCCTCTGGCAAATCATTTACATATATTAGAAACATTATTGGGGCCAGGACAGAGCCCTGGGGTACTCCACTAGTCACATTTCTCCATTGTGAAACCTTGTCTCTTATTACTGTTCTCATCTGCCTTCCTATCAAATAATCTCCCATCCACTTTCATAGTTTCCCATGCACCCCTCTAAAGGTCCTCAACTTCCACAATAGTCTCCCATAGGGCATCCTGTCAAATGCTTTCTTAAGATCCAGATAGACACAGTCTGCCCATCCCTCTCTTTCCTGTACGACATCTGTTACCCTACTCTAGAAACTTAATAGGTTAGTAACACATGATCTTCCTTCCCTAAAACCAAACTGTCTTTGTGTTATCACTTCATATTCTTCTAAATACTTTATCCATCTTTTTCTAATAATATTCTCACACATTTTACAAACAATACTAGTAAGTGACACAGGTCTATAATTAAATGGATCCTCCCTATCTCCTTCCTTGATGATTGGCACAATACTTGCTCTTTTCCAATCTTTAGGTAACTGTCCATTTTCAAGCGAGGTCTTGATGATGACATAAACTGGCCACACTATCTGGTCGGCACATTCCTTCAGGATCCATCCAGCCACACCATCTGGTCCCATTGCTTTTCTCACATCCAAATCCTTCATCAGATGTAGCACCTCATTCATATCAGCTGTAATTTCGGCCATTCCCGTCAGCCTGGGTTCCATTTCAGGCTCGCTAAATTCGTCTTCCAATACATAAACTGACTGCAGCTTGTTGTTCATTATTTCACACAAGTTTTCCTCTCTTTCGTATGTTTCATCTCCATCCCTCAGTCGTATTATACTGTCCTTAACTTTCATTTTGCCGTTTACAAACCTATAAAATAGTTTCGGCTCTTTTTTACAGTGTTGTTAAACCATTCTTTCTTCCTTTCCATAGCTGCAGAAAATATTGGAATATACTTAGTAACTCCTGTTTTATATACTTCTGTCAAAAACTCATATTTCTCATCAGCATTTGTGATCATATTCATTTTCCTCCATTCTATATTTTGGAAAAAGTTCCTCAGGGAAGCAAAGTCTGCCTTCCCATAATTATATCTATTTTCTCTGTGTTTTTCATCTCTTTCTCCTTCCCTTACTCCTACCACGTCCATCTCAATTACCAGATGATCACTTTTACCAAAGTGGGTCCTTTGTGAATACTAGGTCGAGCCTGGATGGTTCGTCGTCACCCCTAATTCTTGTGTTTTCTTTGATCAGTTGGGTTAACATGTTTTCCATCACCAATTCTATTAATTTATTTCCCCATGATTCCTCATTGTTCCCAGCATCCATACTTTCCCATTCAACTTCTCTACAGTTAAAATCTCCCTTTAATATTATTCTATTTCTTCGTTCATTTAACATTTTTAGCCTAATAGTGGATTCTCTTATTAACTGTTTGTAATCTTCCTTCGTCCATGCCCTAGTTTTGGGGGGCTTATAAAATACTATTACATCCATTTTTTCTCTATAACTGTGTGTGTGTGTGTGTGTGTGTGTGTGTGTGTGTGTGTGTGTGCATGCTTCCTTGACTATACTTGTATACCGGTATGCCTAGTGATTTGTGAATGTCAGTTATTTGCATGAATACTGATATTTAATACAGTATTCAGTTTCAGGTTTGTGATTTCCAAGTCTTATAAGTCTGCAAACACATGGGTTAGCTGAGCTGCATCAGGACTCTAGTTGTTTCATTTAATCCAAGTCCAAATTAAGCAGGTATAGTCCTGAGTGGTTAGGCAGTCTGTATTAAGTAGGTTTCCAGATAAACAAGTGTAGAAAAGGCGGGTTTTACTGTATCTTTATTCTGCAGAGCCACAAAAGCATTTTCTGATAAGAGGTATATAGACCACATTCTCCTTACTTGAGACATCAGTGCAAAAAAAATGGTACACAAAGAAGCCATCAGAGACTGGGATGGGGCTACAAGGCACCAGTGCTTGACTTCAGTGTATCATAGATGGTGACTAAGAGGGATGAAGAGTGGAGTGCTGTCAGTCCTCTGTATTGTCATAGGGATGTGGCACCAATCACCACTTACAAGAGGAACCATGTAGTTTGTACAGTACAATACCAGCAGGAGGCAGAACTGGAATTTTTCTCTGGTTTGGGTCTTGAAAAATGTCAAAGCCCATGTTCTGTATCTTCCCATGTAGAAACATAAAGTCAGATTTGACTGATAATCACAGTGAAAATTCTTTGTTGTGTTTGGATCTTAATATTTTATTATCAGTGGCAAAAAGAGTTGTAATGTACAGCCTTTATATTAGTATGTGTAGCATTGAAGTGTTACTTTAAGTGAAGGTAAGGCATTCTTTTTTCATGTTTTAGGTTTACACACACACACACATACACACACACACACAAATCAGACTTCATAGTACAGTAGTATTATAATAAATCACAAGAAACTTTAAGTGAAGAAATGGAGGCCGTTCATGCAGAAATTAATAATCAAACAAACTGTACATGGTGTAGGTTTATCAAAAAACAAGTGTAGTATGGTGGTAATGTTCATAAGTAGGTCATGCATTACCCTTTCCTTGTGTTCAAATGTTTGGGATCAGAAGTACTTCACTGTAGCATTTAAAACCAGTTCTTGTTTTTTCTGTAGCTTTTAATTTAGCATTAAGCTTTCAGAGACCGAGTGCTGATGTTGTACTGTACATTTTCATTCACTCATCATCTAATCCAGTGTTGCCCCACGAGGAGCGTAGGAGCCCAGGGCTAGGCAATTTAGTCCTGACATTTAAGATGAGAGTGACCAGCCTCACCCATCCCTGAGTGGCATTACGTGAGTAATAAACCTCAACCACCCCTTGGCTAGAAACCTGCAGTGGCTCAAAATGATTGGAGTGCCTTATTACCCACTAGACCACCAGGTGCCATGATTTGGTTATATGGTTACCACCCAGCATAGTAAATGGTTTCATGATGTACAGGAAACCATTTGGCTTGTCACTCAGTGTAGAGTCTCTCATAGACAGAAGGAAGAGGAAAGAATGAAGGAAAGAAAGACAGAAGAGGAAGTAAGGAAAGAAGGAAGGTAGAGAGGAAAGGGTAAGCACTTGAGAGCAGCAGTACATCAAGTGAATGGATGGTGTGCTGCTCTCGGGTGCCTGCCCATGTTGTATGTGAATAATCATGTGGATTTTGAAGTTAAAGAAAGACTGAGGCAGTATTGCTTGGTATAAGTGGCAGACAGTTTGGGATACAGTTTTATACACCAGTCTGTTGATATAATTTCTCAGCATGCAGACTTTACCCAAGTAGGTGTATAGACATTCTACTATCACATGGATTAAAATAATTCTTAACTGTTGCTTGCTGTGGTGTGTTCTTTTAACTAAAGATTCTTAACCCCCCTCAGCTCAGTTCAGACTGGAGGCTGGCTTTTACTAGTAACCAAGGAGACTCATTCCTACCTCATAATTATAGTTTATATAATTTCATGAGACATTATTATAATCAGTTATGGAAGTAGCCCAGTTCCATCAGTTGAAAACAAATTGACTGGTGCTATAATTTTAGTAATCCCAACAGCAGTACTTTCTTTTTTTTTTTTCCCCTGAGCTTGTAATGTTTTCTTCGCAGGCAAAGCAGAGTGGGGGACAAAACACAATCCAGGCAACTTCATACTTAAGTGGACATCTTCTCATGAGCAGATCTTTGACTTCAGTTGTATAGTCACAGGAAACAGTTCCTCTGTGGACAAACTGGAACACATCCGAGTATATCACCACAGCCCACCACATGGCTTATATGTTTCACAGCTTTGGTTGAACAGTCTGAAGGTCTGGACTTGAGGACCTAATGACTTGGCTGTTTTTTTTTTTTTTTTTTTTTTTTTTTTTTTTTTAAAGAACCTAGAGTGAAGTACTGGGCTACTTCCACAATTGCTGCTTTTTTGTTTAGGATGGCAACCAGTGAAACCCTTTCCTTTATGTTTCTACTTCCACAATCATCTTTGGTGGTGATGTTGGTAGCACATAAACCCTTAACATGTAGATTAGGAAACAGTTACCATGGAATCTCCAGTGAGCTCCATACCTCCTCAGTGAAGCTTGCCATGTTGCAGATTCTTTTTGTTGAGATGGAAATAATCCACTGTGGAGGTGGCCCACTGTCTTCTTCACAGCATATGGTCTAGCTTGGGGGTCAGTCTTCACTTTGGCAGTTCAAAACCCAGATGTGTGCAAAGGAACTATTTTACTGTGACTGTACGTAACCTTGGTTTGAGGGAATTGGGAAGTTTCTTGTATCACGAAGCTTCCTGTCAGATGGATTTTCTCAGCTGTGTTTGATAAGGTCTGTGTTGACAATATAAGAGTAAGTGTAAAAAAAAAAAAAAAAGGACCCTTGTGGCAATTACATTTAAGTGTGGGGCTAAACAAGTTGTGGATTCACTCGATAATGATACTGTGATATTTAAGTGCATTTTTTGTATACCCGGGGGAAAAACGAAACCTAATAGAGCGCCAGAGAGCGAATTTTTTTACAAGGATCATTCAGGCTGTGCCCATACTAGGTAGTTTTCAGTCTTTATTTATTTATTTTTTATTTTTTTTCCCATCCCTACCCAGACCTACAAGTTTTCAGTTAAAATGTGACCTTTGAGAGCATACCCATACTGTATGTTTTTGTTGTTACTCACGAAAATTAAATCACGTCTCCATATGTGTCATTTATATTTAAAACCTTGTAGACAGTGGCCTCTTCAGTCATATGATGTATTTCCTATTCTATTCTTGCCATTTCCAGGTGATTTTATTCACTTTAAGCTAAAGTTATGTAGATTGGAGGGGTTAAATATAGACTTCATTTATTTCTCTCCTAGGGGGCCATCCATCCATCATCCAATCCTATGTTGCCCCATGAGAAGTGTAGGAGCCTGGGGCTAGGCAAGTTGGTCCTGACATTTAAGATGAGAGTGACCGGCCTCACTCATCCCTGAGCGGCATTACGTGAGCAATAACCCCAACCACCCCTTGGAGATAAACCTTCATCGGCTCAATCTGATTGGAGTGACG
Source organism: Birgus latro (assembly GCA_018397915.1). Taxonomy (NCBI): domain Eukaryota; kingdom Metazoa; phylum Arthropoda; class Malacostraca; order Decapoda; family Coenobitidae; genus Birgus; species Birgus latro. The sequence continues at coordinate 21,007 of JAGKTI010002983.1, read as the reverse complement.
CAATTACCCATTAGACCGCCAGGCGCCATAATTTGGTTATATGGTTACCACCCAGTGTAGCAAGTGATTTCCTGGTGTACAGGAAACCATTTGGCTTGTCACTCAGTGTAGAGTCACCCATAGGCAGAAGGAACAGGAAAGAATGAAGGAAAGAAAGATAAATGAGGGAGTGTAAAGTCACCCATAGGCAGAAGGATGAGGAAAGAATGAAGTAAAGAAAGACAGAAGAGGATGGAAGGAAAAGAGGGAGGAGAGGAAAGGGCAGACACCCAAGAGCAGCGCTACATCGAGTGAGAGGATGGTGAGCGCCCCCATCTTCCTTTTGAGTAAAATGTCTGGTAGCAGCAAGAATGAATAGAAATAGCATTCTCAGCCTGAAGGGGTCAACCAAACCTCACGATTATATTTTTCCCAATATTGTGTAAATGACAGAACCCTAGCCATTATGTAAACATGCACAGAAATGCCCACAGATGTTCCCTAGTTGACTGGTATGGGGTAGTATATAGTGTTGTATTCTTGTCACCCTAGGAGACTTTCTAACAACTCTTCCTTACCAATACATTTGGCATAATTACACCTTACTCTCTTGTATGTTGTCTGTGTATTCTTTTATCCTAAGATAGATTGCATAAATAACCTACAAGATATTGTTAACTTAGTATATGCAGAAATTAAAGGTAAAGAAGATGTAGTAGAAAACCTCCTCAACCGATGAGAATACCACCCATAGTGTCAGTGGCTGATAAGTATATTTTTTACCACAGTTTGTTGCTCAGTCACTAAGCCAAATTTCAGGGGACTGTTTTGGGGGGTGTAATCAAAATTTAGTATAATATTTGGAAGCCATTTGTATGCTGTGTGAGTGTATTACTGCAGTAGTTGGTATTGAATATGTATGTGGTGTGCACCATATACTATTACTGTTGATCTTAAATTAGAATGAAGGTAACTAACTGCAACTTTAGAAGTTCCTGATATAAATTTTGTTCAATTGTATCGAATATTTCTGTAAATGAATTTCCTCTCCAGATTTTTTAAAACAGTCCAGACCTTTCAGTGGACATGACATCAGCATCACCAGTGAATGTCTTGTGCATATGAGGGCAAAAGTTAATGCCATTGGAATGATCACAGTATTTTGTTATGGATACAGCATTCACTGCAGTAGCATAAATACTGTAATGGTTTTTTGAAAAGTATGAATTCTTTTATCATTCCCATAGTCAAGTAGGTGCAGTAGCTGATCACACTTCTCTATTTCATGTGCTTATCTAGTAAAGTGTGCATGTATTTATGAGACATGATCAAAAAGTTCTGATTATGGCTTCACCGTTTTGTAAGGAGTGGTTAATGCTTGCTGTACATCAGCCACTTTAAGTTGCCATATATCTTCAGACAGCTTGATAACACAGGTCACTGCACCATTGTAGAGACAAGAGTAGCATTATGTGAACCATCCACTGCTGATTTTTTGCAGTGTTTGGGAAGAGTGCATTTTTACAGATAACCATAAGAATTACAGTATTGTGTAATTTCTTCCTCCCTCCTAGTTGTGCATCAGATCCTATGTAAGGTCACAATGAGATGAAATCTGAGCTAACAGATATAATCTAGAAACCAACACACAGAGATCCCAGTGGGAGAACAGTGTCAACAAGACTTTCAAAAGATCATCAGTCAGGATTGCAAGCAAAGGTTATGCTGCTCTTAATTTTTGACATGGAAAGAATTATATCCAAAGAAATTATCTGTAAGTGTAGTACTGGTAAAGCAGGTTTGTACCTGGAAATTTTGAAACCTCTGTCTCAGGCTGTGAGATGCTAATGATGTGTAAGATGGCAGGGGCCACTTGTTACCCACTAGTTTTTAGTGATGAAAGTACAGTATTCCATTACTGTCACATCCACCTTATTCACATGACTTCGTACCATGCATCCCCAGGTTGTTTCCCAGACTGAAGGCTGTGATTAAAGGACATTGTTTTGACACAAGGAAGACACAATCTGAAATTATGAGTGTCCTGAGGACCAGCAAGAAAGAAGAATTGCAGTTGCTAATGCTTTTATCAGTGACTGGAATATTGGACCAAGTGTGTGGATGCAGGAGGGAAATATTGTGAGGGGGAAGAACTGAAGTATGTCTAATATTTAGTAGCTAAATTTGCCATCTAGTACAGAAACATTTTGATCATGCCTTATAATGCAGTCTCTGTATCACTAAACTCATTTCCTCCATTAGTGAGTGACTTTGATATTTTTGGCTAAGCAGTTGATGTGAAATTTGGTAGACGTTTTTCAATGTACAATACAGTATACAGTAGTGCTAAACTTATTGGATGCAACTGTAATTGAGAGACTGCATATTACTGTAAGACTGTATATCATGACATGTATGCAATGATTCACCTTATATTGCACAGGAGAAGCACATGATCAAGGTTTTGGCACCCTTTTTAACGTGACAGCATCCGGATTGACTCACTGGATATGTTTATGTGAAGCTACAGAACATGGTGAATGTTTTGGGCGTATCAGATTGAGTCAGGATTCCAGGGGCTTGAATAGTGAGCGAATGGATGCATGGCCCATTGGATTGGGCAGATTTGGACTGTCTGGACATTGCTACTTCTCACCCTGCCCTGAGGTGGGAAAGGAGGTCCGGATGATGATGATGGTAATATTGCACAGGAAGTTCAGTTAGTCTTAGCTGCTGTTGCATGCAAGTGCTATTGCCAGAAGATCCTGTTGGATTAACCCTTAAACTGCTGGGATTTTTCTCAACTGAACAAAACCAATGTTAGCCTAAGTAAAATAGCAAAGTGCACCAACAGCAGGGGCCGGGTTGCTTGAGGTATGTTTTTCCCCTCTGATTGCTAGGATTTCACTGTTGAACTAAATCTACTGGTGTTGGCTTGCGTAACATAGCCCTGCACACCAACCCCAGTTCAAGGGTTAAAGTGATCATTAGATGTGTAGAGCTCATGGTAAGTGAAATGCCAACTCCAGTATTGTGGATATAATTTTAGCTCCGCCATTAGAATGACTGCTTTGGTCTTTATGTTAGAAGGTAGTCGTGATATGGCAGGACCAATACTGGCCCATGAGAGTGAAGGTTCCATCATTCTCACTTGTACACCTGAGGAGGTGGCAAGAAGAATTGTCAAGCCAAATATTTACAAGTCATTTGATCCAGATAAACTCTTTCCTAGAATTCAAGAGGTACATGACCAGGTAGCTCCTTTACTTACAGATATCTACAAGTCACTGGAAACAGAAGTGCCAGAAGATTAGAAGCTAGCAGTTGTGACTTTAAGTGAGGGGATCAAGAAGGTCCTGAGAATTACTGTCCAATTAGCCTGACTGTGAGGAGGAATAATTGTAGCTAGGATTGTCGAACACCTGGAATACCACAGCCTGACTGTGGACTCCCAGCATGGGTTCCTACGATGTAGATCATGCCTAACCGACTTTCTCAAATTTTTCAACAAAATGTTGACAAGGTGCCATACCTCAGACTGATGTCAAAGAATGTGCACTCCATAGGAAGGTTATATTCTGGATAGAAAACTGGCTAATGGATAAGAAACAACAAGTAGTGATTAACACAAAATCATCTGATTAGGCTTCAGTCACGTCTGGAGTTTCAGAATGGTCAATCCTTGGTTCACTTCTGTCCATCATTTATATTAGTGACATAGATGTTGGTCTGTTAAGTGTAATTGCAAAGTTTGCTGATGACATCAAACTTGGAGCTAATGTGAGCAGTCTTGAAGGGACTGAAAAACTCCAGGCACACTTGTGTAGGGTAGGAGAATGGGCTGAGACATGGCAAATGCTATGCAAAGTGATGCAAATTTGCCATGTAAATCCTGAGTCAGACTAATCACTTTTGGAGAGAACCTTGAGGATGACTGATTTGGAAAAGGAATTAGGTATACTGATCATCAGTGACCTAAAATTTTCCAGACAGTTCATCAAAGTAGAAAAAGTTGCTCAGAAATTGCTAGGCCACATCCAGAGGCAGTTTTGTTATAGGAATAGAGATTACTTTTACACTCTTTAACTTCTTAATACGACCATCTCTGGAGTAAACTCTGCAGTTCTGGTCATCTACATTTATGGAAGACAGATTGACTTGAAAGAGTTCACACTTGTGCTACAAAACTTATTCCATTCGTTAGTAGGCTGAGTTATCAGGATCACCTGAGGGCTTTGGGACTTTTCTTCAGAAACTCTCAGACTATGAGGTAAGCCCATTGAAGTGTTTAAAATACTTGAATGGATTTGACAATCTTGTCCATAGAAAGTTGTTCAGTCTCAACACACAACCATGATTGGAAGCTGGAATTGAATTGATTTAACACCAGTAGCCCATATGTGAGAACTTTTTCACATACAAGACTGCTTCACCTGAAACAGACTCCCTATGGATGTAGTTAATAGCATTATAGTAGTGCAGTTTAAAAGAAACCTCAATAGGATGTTACTCACACGTAAATGAGTGCAAATTGGATATCCATTCTCAAGCAAATGTGAAGTATCTCCATGGTATGAACCACAAGGTCATTGAGATTCCTACTTTTTCTGGTAACTCCTGAAAGCAGATAATGTATTTTACTGATTTATTTTAGGTAGCAAATTGTATTGAGGAAAGTTTTTTTTAGAAGCAATGTTTGTAATTCAGTTTTGCATTATTGTGAACCTGACAGTTTATGTAATTATAAATTCCATTTTTGAATTATGGCCACAAGATGAGACACTTTAATATTCTCATGCTGGTTAGTCATATTTTGTGCTTTCCATTTCTTTGTAACTTCAGACCTTTGATAGCCAGGATTTCTGGTAACTAAAGAAAATGATCTAAAGTGTTGTTGTACCAGTATCAAAGAAAGGATGACAAGATAATTTTCGAAACCTTGACAGCAAGGATTTCTCGGTTGAAAACCTGTTGGTGCGGACCTGAATATACCCAAATGAACCAACGGCAGTGAAGGGGTTAAGGGGCTGGGTGCATCTGTCAACTGAGTAAAATCATCTGGTGGTTTGTGCAGTATAATCCCAAGCCCCTGAGCTGGCTTTTATGGGGTAACACAGTAGCTGATTGATGTACAGTCATGAGCCAGAGTCACAGAGTGTCTCCTCACCCTCTGCCCTTACCCCATGCTGACAGTAAATTGTAGCCAGGGATTTGCACTGACAAAGACATAGTGCTGACAGATGGAAGCTTTTCTAGACTGCACAGGTTTCAGCATAAACTTTTACCTCATACAGTTTAACAAAGCTTTCAGCTATCTCCTACACTGGACAAAAGATCTTTGTTTGGTTTGAAATCCTGACTATGGTACACCTTTCCTCCAGCCGTGGGTGGTAGTAGATGTAGTAGTAGTAGTACGGGTAGCTGCAAACCCGTGGCTTATCTGAATATGCACCCAGTGGACTGCAGGCCAAAGCTGCCCTTCTTCTGCAGTCCACCATTCTCCTGTTGGGAGATAGAGAGGAGACTCAGGGATGTTTGTATAACTGGGCAGCTCCACCACCTGGTCATATAAGTGCCACCACTTGAAGGCGTCCCTCTCCAGCCAGGGTTCGGTTTAGAGGGTGAGTAGAAACGGTGATTCACAACTGTACAGAGAAGCTCTCAATAATTTCAGTGGTGAGGAGTGGGTAAATCTTTCAGGATGATTAACAGATGTGCAGTTAAGAGTGTTGAATCTTTCAGCTTAAAAGAGTGTATGAATAAAAAAATGGATACTGTATTCCTGCTAATAGAAGTGGTAGGTTGTGTGATTTATATTATCTACCACAGTATTGAAGGCAGTACATTTTATCTAGTCATCTGTTGAATTGATGATCAGTGATTTGTAGTTCTTTTATGCTGATCCTAATTTTTTTGCTGTCATATAATGTCTGTATAGGGATATTTTGAAATGTTATGACAAAGGTAATCATGGTTAACATATTTATTTTCAGTATTTATACCTTTTGCTTTTCAAGGTAAATGCCCTTCAGTGTAATCTCTTGTGAAACTATTTATATTGAGATCAAGTGTTTTTAAGTTATTTGTGACTAGACAGTACAGTATACTATATTTTTTATGTCTATGTAGTATGCTGTATTCAGTGAGCTTAGGTATCTAGGGCTTTATACATAAACATTCATGAGTATAAGATGTGGATAAGACTGTTTATGTTTCTATCTCCACTCATATGGCTACCAAACACTTCACAGCTAAACTTCAGTTATTAGTAAGCTGAAAAATAACACTAAGCAAAATGAGATATTGGCTAAGATCGTTTATTAATACAGCTTTGGAGCCTCAGTGTATTCCCATGCAGGCTGCTGATGGGCTGGTGCAGTGCAGTAATGGCCATGTGCCTAAAACTTCACCCCTTTTGGTCCAGTGAGTTGTTTTTTTAGTTTATTCGTGCTACTTCCTGATGATTTTGTTGATCAAAGGAAAGGCTGCTCATACTGAAAGGGTTAATGAAGGTAATATCTAACTCCTCCAGTTCCAAAAAGGTCTCTGTTAGGCTGAATATTAACATCAGAGTATAGCAGAAATAAAGGAGAGATCCCCAGAATGAAGGGAAGAGGAAGGCAGACCCATAGATTTTTATTGTATGGGTAGAAGATCCAATCCAATGATGGATGGATGGTAGAAGATACACACCCCCTATTCCCATTGGTTAAGGAAGCTCCATAACACCTTTTCATAATCAATTTATCTTGCTAATTACACCTTATGGCCTGTTCTGTGTTATATAAATTATTCTAACTACAGTATTGTGTTATATTAATCTAATGTTACCATACTCTGCATAAATATCATACTAAAGGCTATTAATCAGCTTTATCTAAAAATCAATATATAACTAAGGAAGACGTACTAGGGAACCTTCTTACCTGACGAGTATATGTGCCACAGTCTGCTTTGCCCTTACGTACTGCTGCTACTGCTTAACCCCTCTGTGGCCGCTGGTGACAAATGACGTTTTACTGTAGAGTGGCCACGGCGTCATTCAAGCACAGCTTATAAAAAACGGCGAAAGTTTTTGGGACGTGAATGAACATTTTGAACATCTTGAGACTGACCTACACTACACTTCCATAGACATCATCAATCAGTTCAGAGTCTGCTGCATGATGAGTGGATTTTCAATTTTTTTGCTCGTGGCCATACCTAAACACGCCAAGTACACCTGTTATCTCAACCCAGATGAAAATATCATCTTTCTCCCTTGCAAAACACACACAACCACCCTGATTACGATTATGAATAATTGGGTACAGAGGGTGAGAGGTGTTAATATTGGGGGAGGGGTAGACCGAAAAAGACATGGGACAAGGTCATTAAGTGTGACTTAAGGGTTAAGGGACTGAACAGGGAGGCTGCCAGGGATCAAGCAGCGTGGAGAGCCGCCATTAGGTGACCAAGGCCGATGCATGCAAGCATGTTGGAGCCTTCAAAAACAAAATGAAACGATAAACAATAAAGACATGATACTGTAATAAGAGAAACGTGCATTTTTGTTTTGGTATCTTTATGTATTTGCTCAGGTTTGTTGTACTGGATTGGATCATTTGATGCAGTGCGACTTGTAGAAAATCGTGAAAACTTTTGGGAAGTGAATGAACATCTTGGACATGAGACTGACCTTCACTTCAAGCTCTCACACCTCATTTGTTGGTCCACCACCTGCTGCCGTGACGAGTGGATGTACGATTTTTTCGTTCGTGGCCATGCCTAAACACACATAGTTACACCCATTATCTCGACCTGGACAGACAATATAATCTTTCTTCTCCCTTGTGAAACACACACAACCACCCTGTTTACAAGTATAAATTAATACAGGCATAAAACATAAAAGACATGAAAATAATAGAAAATGCATTTTTGTTTGGTATCTTTACCAATTTGCTCAGGTTTGTTGTACTGTTTTGGATCATTTTATATATTCTTTGCCTTTCACAAGCATAACAGAAAGTTTTCTGTGTTCAGTGATGTTTTTGTATGTGGAAAGGCCTCCTTTCTCTTCCCTCTTATCAGCTCGTTCGTGGTGCATTCACCCCTCTCTCTCCAGCTTGTACACTCATGGGATACGTTTATCTCATTTTGGTCTGAAAATAGAAACTCTTGCCTCCCTTTTCCAACAAACTCCACCACCCAGACTACAAAAATAAGTCGGTACTAACATAAACACAATGAACACCGAAAAGTGCAAAATAAATTCATAATATATATATATATTTTTTTTATTCAAACCTTGCATATTATGTGCTGAAAAACCTCAGAATACACATATCTAGTTGTTTCACACCATTTCAGCACCATTAACAATGTTTTTTTGTAAATGAAGAAAAAAATGTGACAGTGCGTCACTGCAATACCCACGTGTAACCGGTATCAGCTGCCTTAATTTATGCAACTTCTGCGTTCAATTGCACACCACAGAATTGATCTAGAAACCTGAAATTTGCACTACCAGGTGCGGCGGAACTTCCTTTTCAGTTTTGGGGGGGGGGGTCGAAACTTTGAATAACAGGACTCTACAAATTCCACGCAGTCGGCCACAGAGGGGTTGAAATCAGTAGTGAGGGATGCAGGCTGATGAAATTTTGTAACCATGGGCATTCCATAAATGTCCATAAATAATTAGAGCTTGTCTTCCTGGTAAGTTTTTGCCCCTATCACTCAGGTGACACTGTACCTGTATTTTGCATTTTACTCCTGCTATGTACTGTACTGACACTTTGATTCAGCTTAGGAGAGACTTTTGAAGCTGGATGGCTTACATGCAGCATTCCTTAGCCTGTCCAATATGAGAAATATTTCATAACTTGGATAAAATTGTCTGCAGGTGGCAAAACTTAATTAAATTAATATCATAGTGAAATGGTTATGCATATGTGCAAAAGTTCTTGCTGTAAATTACTTTTTTTTTTTCCATAAGTCCTCAGTAAATTACATAAAAATTTGCTACTAAAATTACATTATTAGTTACATACCTTAACTGATATGCCAGAGTACCCTCAGTTCCCAGTATTGTACTGATAAAATTAAGGGAGTTGAGATAATATAGGACATATCCCAGGCTTCTAATGAGGATTGCCCATACTGGGCTTTGCTGTCAGTTTATGACTTCAACACTGTATCATTTTAATTATCTTGCAGTATTTTATATATTTATTGTCGTATTTGCTTATTTATGGCAGTACGGTTAACTTTTATATCTGCAATAAATTTTAAATCCAGTAGGTTAGAAACTACACCTTATAGTTTCATATTACAATAGATTATTAGCCAGTTTAATTCAGTGACAGTTTCAGACTGTTCTTATTACCATCAGACAGTATTGCAGTAAATTCCACAGTAAATTACAAATGAAGCCCATTATTACCTCAAAAGTTGATTTCAAAATTCTCCCAATTTAAAATTCTATATGTATGGTAAAGTTTTTGATGATTTTGAATACATCCCAGACATAATGAGGACTGTGATTGCCTGTATCTTCCTCAGCCCATTCCTTACGAGTGATTTTTGAGGTGAATAAAACCATCCATCATTAGCAGCAAAAAGATAGAAAGGACATCCTGATATTGAAGGATTTAACCGAGTGCATCTCTGCTCCATGACGACTGGAGATGTTTCCCTAATGCCTTGAATCTGTCGATGTACATAGTAATTTGCTTGTGTTACCTCCAGGTGGCTTCATTCAGATTTAAGGAGACCTTTTGCAGTGAAGGAGTAAGTGAAGACTATAGCGAGACCCTCCAGTTGAAAAAGTTTCTCCTAAGCTGAAGAAAAATTGTCTAAAGGACATTGGATTGAAGGGGTGGAATGAATAAAACTTTCTGATGATAGGAAGAATATACAGTAGTTTAAAAGATGTCGGTACCGGAGCCAACCCACCCCTGAATCACACCTTTTATATATTTCTGCCCGGAGTCGTGCTAAGTCTGTTCTTCGCTCTGCTAAAAACAATTTCATCCGTGCTAAATGTTCCCAACTCTCCAACTCGAATTCTTCTCGCTCCTTCTGGCACCTTGCCAAAAACCTTTCTAACAACTTTACCTCATCATCCTTCCCTCCTCTTTTCTACTCTGATGGCTCTGTAGCTATTTCTTCTACTGATAAAGCAGATCTCTTTGCTCAGACTTTCTCCTCCAATTCCACCTTAGACGATTCCGGTGCTATTCCTCCATCACTTCCCCCCTCTGACTTCCTATTGACTGACATTAAAATTTCTTCAGCTGATGTGTTCTCTGCCATTACTGGCCTCAATACTAAAAAGGCATACGGTCCTGATGGAGTCCCTCCTGTTGTCCTCAAAAACTGTGCTTCTGTGCTTACACCCTGCCTAGGTAAACTCTTTCGCCTTTGTCTCTCAACTTGTACCTTTCCTTCTTGCTGGAAGTTTGCTCTCATTCAGCCAGTCCCAAAGAAGGGTGACCATTCCCAACCCTCTAACTATCGTCCAATTGCTTTAACATCCTGCGTATCAAAAGTTTTCGAGTCAATTCTTAACAGAAAAATTTTAAAGCACCTTTCCTGTCACAACCTTCTTTCTGATCGTCAGTATGGGTTCCGTCAGGGACGCTCCACTGGCGATCTTCTCACCTACCTTTC
>JAGKTI010002982.1:44952-61415 GCA_018397915.1 Birgus latro | reverse complement strand
TCGTATTATGAACAATCATGTGGACATCACACAACCTTGTCACACACCCACACTGACTGTGAACCATTCATTTTGATACCCATTTACCCATACACATGCCGTACTACGATCATAAAACTCTTGACGGCACCTAGCAGCTTACCATCTACACTGTACATGCGCAGAACCTTCCACAATCCTTCTCTGTCTACTTTGTTGTATGCTTTTTCCAGATCCATAAATGTCATAAACACCTTATAGCCCTCCTCACAAGCCTTCTCCACTAACTGTCTCACTGCAAATATTTGATCTACACATCCTCTGTCACCCCTAAAGCCACCATGTTCGTCACTCACTAGGACTTCTGATCTCTCTTTTACTTTCCTTATAATAATTCTTCCATATACCTTCCCCACAACACACAGTAGACTTAAGCCACGATAATTCTTGCACTCACTTCGCTTATCTTTATTTTTGTACAGGGGTACAGTCACTGCCTTTTTGCACACTCCTGGCACAGTTTTACTCAGTCCATGCCTTCTTACATATTTCCAGCAAGCACTTAATTCCAGTCTCCCAACTATACTTAATCATCTCTGCATACACTTCATCAACCCCAGCTGCTTTCCTATTTTTCAGCCGCTTCACAGCATTCTTCACCTCGGCGAGTGTCACATTTTCCGGCAATGCATTCCTTCATGGAACACCGCCAAAATCAATCATGTTAACATTTGCTTTGCTCTCTCCATTCCCTTGTGTCAGACTTTGAAAACATTTTTCCATCTGGTCCTTACTTCATCCCCATGGGTTAATAATCTACTACTTACATCCTTCATACTTTCACATTTCTTTCCACTGTCACTTCTACTGTACATTGCTACACCTCTTTCCAGAATAACTTCCAATTTTTTAGAGTAATTTGCATTCATTCTTCATCCTAGATCATCATTTTCCTCTTCACTAGTCTTACATGCTTCTTGCTCTTAGTATATTCATTTCTCAGTTCACCTGAACTCCTGTTCTGTAACCACTCTAGCCATCTTCCTCTTTTCCTCCATTGCTCTCTTAACCTCTTCATCTCACCATGCCATACATTTCTTCTTTGCTGTTACTCTTGCCACACCACACACTGCTTTAGCATTCCTAACTAAGCAATCCCTGTATGCATTCCACAAGTTGTTCAGATTCATTTCATTCCAGTTCACTGATTCTAGCTCCTCCCCTACTTTGGCCGTGTATTAATCTGCCATTTCTTTGATCCTCAACTTCCCAACTTTCAGTCTCTCTCTGTGGCTGCTCCTTTCTCTCTTGGCCCACCTCACTTCTCTCAGTGTTGCATACCACAGTCATATGATCTGACAAGCCTCCACATCGTCCTCTTGCTGCCCTCGTATCAGCAACTTTTCCAAGCATTAATTTCTGTAGGAGTACATAATCAGTCACTCTTCTTTCAGCCCAGTCTCCATTCTCTCTCCACCATGTATATTTTTGTGCATCTTTGTGTTTGAAATAAGAATTGCAAAGGCACAACCTCCTTTTCTGACAAATGTCCTTAAATCACTTCCCATTATCATTTTCTCCTGGTCCTCCATTATTACCCATTATATCATTCACAAGACCAGTGCCTACTCTCCCATTCATGTTGCCCATTACAAACACATTATAAATAACTCTTGGGCATTTCTTCTACTACTTCATGCAGCTCATCCCAAAACCTGTCTTTCTCAGTCTCACTCCTGTCATCACATGGTGCATATGCTACAATCACTGCCACTTTCACTTTCTCAGACTTGAACTTGACATACTGTACATACATCTTGAGCTGGCACATTTTTAATCTCTCAGTCCACTCTGCCACACTTCATTCATCAACAGTGCAACTCTTCCTTGCATCTTTCTCACTCATTCATGCCCCGACCTTACACATTTTACATCCTCCCACTCTACTTCACACCATTTCATCTTAGTAGTAGTAGTATTTGTTCCCTAGGCAGTCTGGCCGAACAGCCTCAAGTCCCTTAGGAAGGCCACAGCCGAGACTGGGCTTTCCCACAGAGCACTCAAGGAGTGTATGTTGTGTTGTTGGTGCAGGTGATTGTGTGCAATTCAGTCTTCCATAATGTGCTTAATAGTATGGGTTGCTGTGTTGCATCCTGGACAGGCATCAGCGATGGAGTCATCCAGCCTCTTCTGATAACTCAAGAGGGCTGGATGATGCCCACATCTCGGCCTGGCCATGTGCACCCTGTCCCCACAAGGAAGATAGGATTCAGAAGGGTGGATATCAGGAGACCGTGCACGCTGCTGTGTGTTGTCTTTGAGTGACTGAATGGAACGGCGAGTGATTTGAGTATGAATATGTTTCTGGAAGCTGGTTTGAGGCTGGCAAGGGGGGAGAGATGACAGTATTTGTGTGGGGAGAGATGACAGTATTTGTGTATGATATCGTGTGCTGGGTATAGTTTTAATGTTCCTTGGTGTATGTGGATGTCTTGCCATGTAGTGTAGTGGATGTTGTGGGTTTGTGGAGGCTGCAGTGAGAATTTGTGTGCCACTCATGTCTAGATGATCCTTGAGTTTGAGGAGTTTGGTTTCTTAGTGTAGGTGGTCTGTGGGTGTAGTAGCTGTGCTGTGCAGCCTGTGATTATTTTTAGGGCCTTGTTCTGTATGGTCTGTAGAATGTTGTAGTGTGTTTCAGTCAGGTTAGAAGCCCAAGCAGGGCTTGCATAATTCATCACTGAACGTAAATATTGTTTGTATACCAGTACTGTGGTGGTGGTTTCTTTGTTGTGTTCAAATATTGTATGGGCAAGTGACCTTGAGGCGTTGAGTCTCGTTAATTTATCTTTAATATTTGTGATGTGTTGTTTAAATGACATGTATTGTATGTTACACCAAGGATTTTGTGTGTGTGTGGTGTGGTGTGTGGTGTGTGTGTGTGTGTGGTAGGGCAGTGTTGTTTATTGTGAGGTGTGGAATGTGACTGTGTTCTGCTGTCCATTTTGTGAGAAGAGTCACTGTAGATTTGGCTGGGGCTATTTTGAGCCTGTTTGTGGTGAACCATTCATGTAGTGTGTTCAGGTAAGGTTGGAGGATGTGTTTGGCTGTGTTTGCATTTTGATGTGTTCATGTAAGTGTTATGTCATCTGCATAGGAAGCTATGTGCACCTTTGGTGTGTGGGGTGTGGATATGTTGTGCATGTATAGGTTAAAGAGAGTAGGGGACAAAACAGATCCTTGAGGGACACCGTTGTGAAGTTTCTGATGTTCGATGACTGACCGGCAAATGTTACATGTGCACATCTGCCTGCTAAATAGTTTGCCAGCCACCTTTTTGTGTTATTGTGCATGTTTGTGTTGAATATTTTGTTTGTGAGGTTGTAGCGGGGGATGGCATCAAAAGCTTTGCTAATGTCTAGTGTGACTAGGAGTGTTCTGTGTGGTGGCCTAGCTGAATTGATGCCATCAAAAACTCTCTGTGTAAGGTCTGTAAGAAGAGTATTTGTGGAGTGTAGTGGCCTAAAACCACATTGTGATGGGGCTAGGGGGATGTGTGGTGTAACTACTTGTAATACCAGTCGTTCAGTTGGAGGGGGTGCAAAGGAGTGTGATGGGGCAGTGTGGGGAAGGTAACATGAGGTCTTTGTTGGGTTTGGGGATAGTGATGATAGTGCTATGCTTCCAGATGTTGGGTATTATGTTGTGTGAGTAGCTGTAGTTTGATATATTGGTGCGTGCTTGTATGCCATGTGGTCCAAGGTGTTTAAGGTGTATGTTGCTTATGTTGTCTGGTCCACAGGCAGATGAGTGCTTAAGGTTGCTAATGATGTGCTTTGGTTATAAGTGAAAAGTATGAAGTCTGGGTCTGTGGGGAACTGTCTCTTGTGTCGGATGACACGTCGGTCGTTGTGATGGAGGTTTAGATGGCTGACATGTGAGAAGTGATTGATGACAGTGTTGCTTGTTGTTTGTTTGAGGGTATGATGTCTGTTGTTGTGATGGCAGTGTGTGATTGTGTAGTGTTGCTGTTGGAGAGTGTGATGCTGTTTAGTGTTTTGTAGAGTTTGATGGTGTTTGTTTTGTGATCAAGTGTTTAGATATAATTATTCCAATTTAGTGTTTGCTCTTCTGATATTTTATTGTTTATTTCAGTGCAGTTCTTGTATTTGTTGTACGGTGTCTTGTATATGAGGTGTTGGGGAGTGTTGTAGTGTGTCCCGTTGACTGATGAGGCCTTGAATTTATTCGTGTGAAGTTGGGGTTGTGTTTCTTTCTGTTGCCTCTAGGAATGTGTCTTTTGTCTGCATTTTGAATAATTGTATCGAAAGTGTGCACAGCGGTGTTGATGTTTGTAATGGGTGTACTGTTTAATGTTTCAAAGTGTTGTTCTGTTTCAGTTGTGAAGGCCTCCCAGTTGGCTTTCTTATAATTAGTTTATTTGTGTCTGTGGCCAGCTGGGGTGATTCTGGTTTTGGTAGTGATGATGATTGGGAGATGGTCAGAGCCAAGGGTTTTGATCACTTCCCAGGATGTTGTGGGGGCAAGGTTTGGGGAGTAAAAGGTGATGTCTGGGGATGATGGGAGGAAGAGGGCTTGGTGTGGGATATGGGTATGTTGATGGAGATTATTGAGGAAGAAAAGATTATCTGTTTGGGATAGTAGTACCAGCCCTCTGTCTGTGTCAGGGTTGTTGACATGCCAGGCCAATGCCTTGGCATTGAAATCACCACCCAGGGTGATGTTGGGTATGTTAGTGATACGGTGTATTTGAGGAGAGTAATTGTGTGGTATAGTGCTTTCATCTTAGTTTCACACATTGCCATCACGGCATGTCTTGCACTCTTGAACACATTCAGTACTTCGACCCTTTTGCTCTCCTCATTCATACCTCTCACATTCCACATGGCCATGCAAATCTGCCCATTTGGTTAGGCCCCTGGGCAGGTATTGGGGCCCTCCAAGGCTCTCCAAAAGTTCTGCCATGATTTACTGATTTTTGATAGAGGAATCTGGGGGACACTTAACCTGGCCAAAAACCCCAATTATATGGTTACCACCCAGAATAGTAAATGGTTTCCTGGGTACAGGAAACCATTTGGCATGTCTCTTAGTGTAGAGACCATAAGGCAACACTACATAGAGTGAGTGGATGATGCGTGCCCCAACCTACCACAAATATACTACCTAGGCATATTCAGACTAGCTGTTGTTGTGTGCCCCTGGTTCAACACAATGTGAACCCAGTGGACTGTAGGCTGAGGCTACCCTTCTCCCACATTCCACCATCCTCCTTTTGGGGAAAAGGCAGTAACTAAACCCACTCCTGCCTCTCCTGAGATCTTGAGCATTTCAGCAGTCAGCCCAGAGATACCTACCACCTTCTCCAACTGCATCCTGTCTATTGCCCAGCTCAGTCACAGCGTCAATCAAAGGCCAAGGGCCAAACACCGGATCCACTGACTCCAAACCTTTCCTGTTTCAGTCAGACCCTTCATTCAGCAACCAGTTATAATGCTTTCTCCAGGCATCTTTAATATCTGCTCTGTCCACAACCCATCCTTCATCAGTCTTCTCACACTGCTCACATATGACATCCCTGTTTTCCCTCTCCCTCTCATTTGCCACCTTAAATACCATAGTTTTCAGTTAAGCCTTTGAGATTTTCGGCCCTCCACCGATTGTGTCTGTGCCAGATTCAGCCGGGCGCACATAGAGTGCACCGTCGTGCAGTGATATTTGTACTTAATCGGCCACTGTACACTAACTTTTTATGGCAGACTAATGAGTATGGTACCGTTTTAAACATGAATAGTTGCTCTTTGTTGTAGTATGGTTGAAAAAGGTAAATCTTTCTATCTACCTATCTGTTGCCACACGCCTTAATCCCATAAGGGGTGGCCACAAACAGATCGCCTCCATGTCACTCTGTCCCCGGCCATTTCACCGCCCTGCCTCCACCTCACACTCCCCTCTCTCATATACCTATCCACTCCATCCCTCCATCTCATCCTTGGCCTCCCCCTCCCTCTCCCCACCTCCACCTCACTCTCATACACTCTCCTCGTCAGTCTCACAATCTTCATTCTCTCCATATGGCCAAACCACCTTAATGTGTTTCTCCTAACACTTCCTATCACATCCACATCCACACCACAATGCTCCTTCACTTCCTCATTTGTCAGTCTGTCTCTCCATGTAACTCCACATGCTTCTCTCAAATAACTCATTTCCACTGCGCTCACTCTCGACTTCTGTCCATCCAACAGGGTCCAAGCTTCACTTCCATATGTTGGTATCACAATACTGTCTTGTAGCAGCTTTTTCACTTCCATGCTCACTTCCTTGTTTCTTATCACTGCTTTCAAGGAACCAGCAACCTTTCTTCCCTGCTGCACCCTTTCAAGCACTTCACCATCCAAACTTCCATCCTTACTCATCACATTACCCAAGTACTTAAATGCACTCGCATTCTCCAAGGTAAATACGATAACTAAAAGGCCAATAGGAGGGGTAGAAGTTAGCCGACAAGGATGAATCGCACACCCTTCCATAAAAAAATATTTGTAAAAAAAAAAAGAAAGTAGTGGAGTTACGTGAAATTTCATAGCACCATGTCAGTCTACAGTAAATTCCCTTTTTATTGATATACAGTTTATGGCAATTTATGTTAGTTTTCACAGAGAAAAGTGAAATCTCTTGCGGTCATGCGGGCAAATATCCATGCTAGTAATACCGATATTATTCTTGGTATAAAGCTATTTATTATGCATTTCTATCTGATGTACTTGTCACTGTGAAAACAAGTACTGTAACTGGAAAAGGATAAATAGGAGAGTGTATGTGGAACAAGGCCAGATAGGAGATGGAAAACGTGCAAAAAAAAGAAATGTTGTTTCGTATGACTCGAATTCGAGTCATCAGAATCTCAACGGTTGGATTTATGATGACACAAAATCACATCGTCGGAATCTCAGAGGGTTAATTGATATTAAGGTTATCTAGCAAAAGTCTCTCTCAGACTCAGATTTTGCCTTGTATACCTTCTTTCTAGCCCTATGCTTGACAGCCAAGTATTCCTCTCTTTTACCACACCTCTTTGATTCCCAGAAAAGTTTTCTTTTCTCTTTAACCACAGATTTTGCACCCTCATCTCACCACCATGTTATCTTCTGTCCAGTTAGGACATAGGCTATGTGAGGTTGACCTCTGAGGTCATTTGAGGTCACCAGTCAGAGGTCACTTAACGTCACTGGTAATAGTAAAGAAGTGCACACAAATACTATGTGTTAGTCTGCGAAAGCTGAAATAGAAAGTTCCTGGACCTCTTATAATCCCTCTTCAAAAGCATAAGAGGTACATTGTCTTTCTGGAGTAGGAAGAAAGATTGAACTAGAACAAATAGGATTAGAGCATTCGCCTTTTTGGCTCGGCAATATCATGTATCCCTGCTAGTCTTTAATATCCTCACTGTCCACACCATCCTTCTTTCATCAGTCTTCACACATTGCTTACCTATGATATCTGTCATGAGGAAAATGACGAATATGTCTATGGACACTAGGGATAACTATCGAGTCGATTATCACGTGAGAATCAACTTGTGAAATCAAGCAGCGATTTCACTTTTATGCTGGCTTACATCGCCAATTCTCTAGAGTCAAGAATTTGTAAACTTTCTCAACAGTACACAGCAGAGACTAAATGCTCAAGAAAGCTGTATTACTGTACTGTTGGCTCTGAGAAAGTTAAGCCCTCTGAGAAAGTTAATTCACCCCTTAGCATTAAAAAATAATGATAATAATAATAAACAGGATCTTGGCTGAGCCAAACTCCTAGCTGGCACAACGGATTTAAGAATTAATACCAAGAGCTGGCCTAAGTACCAGTCGTGAGTAATACGAGGGCTGTTCAAAAAGTATCCGACCTTTGGCCAGGAAAAATAGAATTTTTCACCTGGCAGTCTGAAGCCCTAATCCCTGTCAAAGTAGTCTCCTTGGGACTGCACACACATCTCCCAGGAGTCCTGCCATTATTGGAAGCATTTCTGGAATGCATTTTTGGGAACGGAGTACAGCTGGGTCGTCGCATCCCAAATTACATCTTCTCGTTATTCAAATCGGGTCCCTTTCAGCAGCATTTTCAGCTTGGGGAACAGCCAGAAACCACAAGAAACCATGTCGGGAGAGTAGGGAGCCTGACGGACCACCGGAGTGTTGTGTTTGGCCAAGAAAGTCTAAATCAGATGCAACCAATGAGTTGGTGCAGTGTCATGATGCAGCTGCCAAGTTCCCACTGCCCACAGGTCAGGTGTCTTGCGCTGCTCATTCCTCACATCTGATTAAAATTTTCTTGGCCAAACACAACACTCCTGTATCTCGCTACATAGCTCCTTGTGATTTTTGGATGTTCCCTAAGCTGACAGTGCTCCTGAAAGGACCCTGATTTGAGAAACAAGAAGACATAATTTGGAATGCGACGACCTAGCTGTACTCCATTCCCAAAAATGCATTCCAGAAATGCTTGCAATAATAGCAGGACTGCTGGGAGAAGTGTGTGCAGTCCCAAGGAGACTACTTTGACAGGGATTAGGCCTTCAGACTGCCAGGTGAATAATTCTATTTTTCCCGGCCAAAGGTCGGATACTTTTTGAACAGCCTTCGTATAAGTGGTTGTGCTAACTTGGAGTAGCAAAAGTGTACTAAATATGTGGGGAAATCAAACACGACTGTTACATTTAACAAAGCTCAAGAAAACGAACTTTTTTCGTTTCGTTTCGTTTTTGAAGGCTCCAACATGCTTGCATGCATCGGCCTTGGTCACCTAATGGCGGCTCTCCACGCTGCTTGATCCCTGGCAGCCTCCCTGTTGAGTCCCTTAAACCTTAAGTCACACTTAATGACCTTGTCCCATGTCTTTCTCGATCTACCCCTCCCAGCCCCTCCCCCAATATTAACACCTCTCACCCTCTGTACCCACTTATCATCCCCCATCCTCTCCACATGTCCAAACCACCTCATCCTACCTCTCCTCATCACAACACCAATACACTCCAGTCCCATCCTACCTCTCAACTCTTCCATCGTAAACCCAGCCCCCCCAGGCCTTGCACGCAGGGACGCACTGCACATCCACCTAATCATCGTCATTTCTGTACTTTTAAACCTACGAATATCCTCTTCCTTTACTGCCCAGGTCTCACTACCAAACAGCATCACACTCCTAACACGTGCTGCATACAAAGACCCCTTAGCACGTAAGGAGAGTCCTCTCAATGTCAGGAGAGGCAACAGCTCCCTGAACTTCTTCCAACCACTTCTCACCCTAGCAACCGAGCTAACTCCAGCCCCACCTCCGGCACATAACATGTCTCCCAAATAACGAAACTCCTCCACCCACTCAAGAGACTCACCTGCAAGTTCAACCCTCTCACGCCTAACAATCTCCACCTACTCTCCCCGACACGCCGTACACATGAAATCAGCATCATCTTGCAGTCTACCTCTAATACCACTACATCTCTTGTGCACCCATTTATCACAAACACTACACAAGATGGAATTACTTCCCACACCCTTGTGGCAAACTGCACATGGCCACTCTCTCTCTCCTCTGATTGTACCGCCACCAACCCTAGATATGATCACTTTTGTTTTATCTGCATTTACCCTTAAGCCCTTGTACCCCATACCATCTCTCCACTTCTTAAATCTTTCCTCCGCCTCCTTTCCATTCTCTGCAGTGAACACCAAATCATCAGCATACAACATCTCCCATGGGAGTCCATCTCTGAAGTCACGTGAGAGGGCTTCAAGCACCATGATAAACAACAAGGGACTCAAAACTGACCCCTGATGCACACCAACATTCACGGAAAACTCATCACTCAAAGCTCCATTCACTCTTATCTGGGTGTGAGCACCTATGTACATGGCCATAACCACCCTAACCAGCCATTCTTCCAACCCTAGCTTTCTCATTGCCCACTTCACCACCTCTCTAGGAACTCTGTCAAAGGCCTTTTCCAAATCAACAAAAACAAAATACAATTCCCTTTTCTTTCCAATATATTTTTCCTGAAGCTGTCGAACAATGAATATGGCATCAGTGGTCCCCCGCCTGGCACAAACCCAAACTGCATCTCATCGACATTCACTCTTTCTCTAATCATACCTTCCAGAACTCTCTCCATTACTTTCATTATCTGATCTAAGAGCTTTATACCTCTGTAATTTCCCCTTTCCAGGGCATCACCCTTTCCTTTGTACACATTTACAGTTACACTCTTCAGCCAATCATCTGGGACAACACACTCATATATAATCATATTTATCAGGTCAGTGACTAACCTTACCCCAGTATCTCCTGAGGCCTTCAACATTTCGGGAGTCAACCCAGACACACCTGCCGCCTTCCCCACCCGCATCCTGCCTATTGCCTGACTCACAGTAGCAGCGTCAATCAAAGGCCAAGGGCCAAACACTGGATCAGCGGGCTCCAAACCTTCTCCATCCCAGTCAAACTCCTCATTCAACAACCGGCTACAATGCTCTCTCCATGCATCCCCAACATCCTCACTGCTCACCACCACCCCTCCATCATCACTCCCCACACATCGCTCACCCACAATGTCCCGATTATCCCTCTTCACCTGATTTGCCACCCCCAAAATCACATTCTTCCCTCCTCCATGATTAAGACCATCAAGTAAAAGTCCCCGTGAGTCAGACCTCGCCCCGCACACCTCTCTTCCAGCCCCGCGCTTGGCAGTCAAGTACTCTTCCCCGCTACCACCATTCTTCCATTCCCGGAAAAGCCCCCTTTTCTCCCCAACTGCAGCTTCCACACCCCCACCCCACCACCAAGCTACTCTATGTCTTGGTGGGCCCCCTGTCCAACCGCATATTGCATCAGTAACTCTCAAGAGGTTGTTCTTAAGGGCTCTATACTGTTCATTAACGCCTCTATCTACGGCTTCCTGTTCAGCCACCACTCTCCTCATCTCACTGTAAAAGGCATCCTTTACTGATTGGCTTCCCAGCTTCCACACTTTCCTCCCAGGTACACATGTCCTCCTTCTCACCACTCGCTCCCCAAGCACCACGTCACAAATCAACAGCTTGTGCTGCTGCACACACTCCTCGCTTCCTATAGCTTTAACATCCCTCACTAATCTCCTATCAACCCTCCTGACCAGAAAGTAATCTATCTGACTACTATTTCCCCTGGACTTGTATGTAATCAACTGGCTGATTCTTTTCCTAAAATGTGTGTTGCACACAATCTTGTCCATAGCCTCCCCAAACTCGAGTCTTCTTTCCCCTTCCGCATTCCTCACACCATATGCACATCCTCCATGGACTCCTTCATAACCTTGAGCTGCTTCACCCACATGACCCTTTAAATCCCCTCCCAGAACCACTACCTCATCATCACCCATACCACTCACTACACGTATTAAATCATCCCAAAATCTATCCTTCTCTGCGTCATCCAATCCTACCTGTGGAGCATATGCCGATATAACTGAAATAATTTTCTGCCCGATCAAAATTTTCACTACTAATATCCTATCACTTACTCTCATAACATTCATGACATATTCCACCCATTTCTCTGCAACCAACACCCCCACACCCACACCCCCATATTTATTAATTACATAAAAATAAATTTACATTACATGAATCTGTTCAAAATCAAAGAAAGGGAAATGCACTCACTCAAGCACTCAGCCAATAGCCAAATAATGCACTGAGCTAAATAACTGAAGAACCTTAAGCCTAGGAAAAAAAAGAAATACTAATCAATAGAGATGAGACTGCTGCTAATACAGTCGATCACCAGGCTGGTGGAAGCTTCGGGAATGCTCGCCGATGCAGCCGAGACTTCTGGGATCGCTAAGAAAAGAAACAGCTTTGCGCACAACACTTCCACTATCCTTGACTGTCACTGGGACGACTAACTGTGTTTGAGTGTCCAACGTAAGGTATGTGTGAAAGAGGCGTGGCCAACTAACGGCCAGGGAGGCAAGTGCAAGGAAACGACAGTTCAGAAATTATCACTCTGAGGAATGCACTGTCTGTACAGTGTGAGAGAATGACGAAAGTTTTGAAAATTAGATGCAAATATAAGTACACGAGTGGATGGTTAAGAGAATGGCGAATTCTCACGGATTTCAGAACTATTTATCGTTCCTACAAAATCAGTCAATGTCACGATTTGTGATACACAATTTCACGATGTAGGAAATTCGTGACATTACGCCCCTGGAAAATCAAATTTTTCCTTGGAAAAATTTAACAATATATATATATATATATATATATATATATATACTGTATATATATATATACCCTAGCTCAGTCACACAAGATTCACACTGTGGTGTGTGTGCTATCCTGCTATAGGAGAAAAGCACTGTCGCCTATGAGCATAAAAACCTCGTATTTACGTTAAGAGAAGCAAGCTTGAGGGAAAAACTCCATAACGACGGTGAAAAATCCTGCACTCAGGTCAAACTGAGTGAAAGTTTACTACATTTACATTGACAACTAATTGTTATGTAGTGTGGTGTATGTGATACACGGTGTAGGTGTAACAGTTGTAGTGTAACTGTACCGACATGTAAAGCAATAATGATACAAATTAATGCAATAATAAAGGTGGCGATGGCAGAGGAGAAGAGGTGGCAGTGTGCAGCAGAGACAGTCAATGGACCTGCACATCAAAACTGCTTCACCCACCAACTGTACCTGTGGAATGAGTCAAGGTGGAGCATCAATAGTGTCAATGTGACAATTTGTATTAAATTACAATTACCATCCATCCATATACAGCAAGTTTCGTACATTTGAGGTCGCCATTATTTTCTGAATACTTGGCCTTTATAACCTATACTTATGGCTAATAAAGGGCTCGTTGTCGGTGTCCGCGGTTGGGATCACCGCGACTGCCCGTTTGTCATTGGCGTCCACGGTTGGGATCGCTGTGACTGTGCATTTATAACTATACACTTATTGCTACAAAGGGCTTGTCGTCAGTGTCATTGCTACAAAGGGCTTGTCATCAGTGTCTGTGGTTGGGATCACCACGACTGCCCGTTTGTCATCGGTGTCCACGGTTGGGATCGCCGTGACTACGCACTTATAACTAATAAAGGTAAGTCGAGACTCCTTATGCAAACTTGGGCAGGTCACATTTTAACACCCTGCGTGGGTGTGAACACTCATGTGGATATTGTGTATTCTCCGGGAATCCTCAGAGATACCCACAGCTCACACCACAAGGTAATTCAGACACAGCCTCAGATTGCCTCTGCAGGGGGTCTCAAACTTCCCCCTTAACCTATGGTACATACAGTATGTACAAGCTCTACTCTTACGACTAATAAAGGCTCATCGTCGGTGTCCGCGGTTGGGATTGCCGCGACTGCCCATTCGTCATCGGTGTCCACGGTTGGGATCGCCGTGACTGTGGGCTTATATAACCTACGGTACATATGTATGTACAGACCCTAGACATATTACAGTAAAACCTCTATATAACGGACTTCAGTAGACCAGAAATTGCTTTTATCGGACTTGAGGAGCTACCGGACTAAGCTCCTATATATCGGAAAAAGTCCGATATAGCCAGAAAGCAGTCCGGACTGCCTGACAACTTCAGCTATGTTCACCACAATAAGACAAGTAAAAGACATGTTTTTCAGTGCACAGTACAGTATTATTATACCATTTGATTAATGTAGTGAAGGTATAACACAGTACAATACTGCAATGGTGGTGAAAACTACCGATGCAATCCGGACTAATGTCTGATATATCGGAAAATGTCCGGATTAGCAGGGGTAAGTCCGGATGTCACTTTTATCGGAAAATCGCATATTTCGGACTGGCCTGAGCCCCAATTAGTCCGTTATAGTGAGGTCTTACTGTATGTCCTGTGGGGCCAACGGGCGAGACATCAGGTCTGCACCCACATTACCACTGCTCTCTCTCTCACGCTACTCAGAGATTATGGGCGTGGATTCAAACGGCGCAGGAAGGAAATGTTCCTGAATGGTGGTATGTCGACACGCACTGCAGGAGTGCACGAAACTATCTACTTCCTGTCCCATTCCTGGCCAGAAAAAGTCAGCACGGATACGGCCTTGTGTTTTCTTTTTGCCCATATGACCTCCTGACGCTGAACAATGACCCCATTCTAACACTGACTGCTTTGGCGATACTTCGCAGGAACGACAAACTGCAGTTGAACCTCGCCCTGAGGTGATCGTGACTCATGGTAGAGTCGTCCTTGTTTGCAAAGGAACCTGGCTCGTCCACCCCGTGAATACTTGGTCACTTTACACTTTTGTTTCTTCCGCACAACAGCAAGTGTCGGGTCAGACTGTTGTTCTTGGACAACATCTTGACTACAAATCAGATCTTGTGGCAATGCAACGGCCACCGGGGTGACACGATTTGGAGCCTTGGCCACAGCTCGTGTTACTGCAGCCGAAGTCTGAGTAGTGACATCTACGGTGCAACTAAACTTGGCATCTGGTATGTTACCTATAATGAGGTCAAACATAGGTTCTTGCATGACAACTTCAACGGTTGAACCTGTGTAAAAGGGAGATTCTGCCTGGATACGTGCCTCAGGGAACAATCTTACTGATCCATCAATAAGCTGAGCTTGGATCTGTCTGCCTGTATATTCTTCAGGACGAACAAGACTTTGCCTGACAGTGCAACCTGAGGAACCATTGTCTCTCAGGACATTAACAGAAACACCTCCCACAAACCCTGGCTGAACAAGGAAGGCACTGTTACCTGTGGGAGGGCCTGTGGAGGAAACGACCAGCCATTGATAAGGCTGCATGGCACACAACTCTTCAAACATGACAGGACTAGATGCCTTAGGGGTCACACCCGAACTAGGTGCACGAGGAGTTGTACTCACTATCTGGGGAGCTGGAGCATTGACGGCCTGTGGAGGAGAGTTCACCATCTGAGGGGGACTAGCGAACTGTGAAGGACGACCTGTGCTGGTGGGGACGGCACCATCGTGTGCCTGTCGGGGAATGAAGGCTGCGTTTGCCTCCTGCCTTCGATACACTGGGGCTGGTGCTGAAAAGGTTTGTCCCGCTTGTCGATTGCGTGGCTGATACTGCTGCTGTTTGGGACACTGCTGCTGGTTAGGGTACTGCTTGTACCTCTTCCAGTCAGGTTTCTGTGTATTCTGCCCCTGGTCCTTCTGTGATTTGCCTGGACCATGACCATTATTCAGAGAATGGCCTTGATGTTGGGGTTCAGTCTGAGATTGCTTCCCATTCTTAGCAGTATCTTTCCTATTCCTTGGCTGTTGCCTAAGAGTTTGGTACCCGTACGCAGTAAAGAAAGCATCAGCCTTTTCCGCCATTTGGTTTGCATCCTTCACTTTGCACATCTCGAGCTGGGCCATAAGCCCAGCAGGCCACGACTTTTCCAGCTGTGTGCGCAGCACAAGGTCGATTATTCCCTCTCGCGTGCTAGGAGTCTCGTCCTTCTCCATCCACTCGTCTAAATGTGCCGTGAGGCGGTCAAGGAACTGAACAGCTGTCTCCTTTTCCTGGAGACGCACCTTCACGAACTGATTCCTAGCGTCATCAACGGTAAGACTGTACGCTTTGATAAGTGCGGTCTTCATCATCTCGTACGTGAGATTATCTCCGCGAATTCTGTGGAGAATGTCGAGGGCAGGGCCCTCAAACAGGCTAAAGAACTGAAGCTGCTTAGCTGCCTTATCAAGATCGTACAACCGTGTCATGTCTTCGAAACAAGCTATGAATGGCTCGATTCGCTCGCCTTCCTTGTAAGAAGGAAGCTTGAGGCGTGGAGTTGCTAGAACAGGTGCTGGGGAAGCACTCGTAGAGCTTGGATTCGCTGCACCCGATGTGCCTGAAGCCACGGAGTCTCGCTTCAGCTTCAGCACTTCAAGCTCGTGTTTACATTCTTGCTCTCGTTCCTCGCGCTCACGCTCCTTCTCGCGTTCCTCGTATTCACGCTGTTCTTTTTCGTGCTTGCACCATTCTCGCTCGTGTTCACGCTGAATTTTCCGCTCTTCACAGGCGGCATTCTCACGCGATAGCATGTACTCTTTGATTTCCTGGGGGTTAGTAAGCCCCATATTCTTGGCTTCCTGCAGGTATGTACTGGTTTCCATGATGCTCAGATTGAGACTGAGTAAAGACTGATATACTGGCTTCTGTGCATCAGTCTACCTAACTAAGAGTGAGTGAGTGATTTTGGTAATAATTTCAAAGCTAGGAGTTTATATCCTGGAATGAGGTTGCCAGATGTCAGGGGGAAAATGAATTATGGCTATGGACACTAGGAATAACTATTGAATCGATTATCACGAGAGAATTGACTTGTGAAATCAAGTGGCGATTTCACTTTTATGCTGGCTTACTTCGCCAATTCTCTAGAGTCGAGAATTTATAAACTTTCTCAACAGTACAC
>JAGKTI010002982.1:30479-44532 GCA_018397915.1 Birgus latro | reverse complement strand
GTCATCAACGGTAAGACTGTACGCTTTGATGAGTGCGGTCTTCATCATCTCGTACGTGAGATTATCTCCGCGAATTCTGTGGAGAATGTCGAGGGCAGGGCCCTCAAACAGGCTAAAGAACTGAAGCTGCTTAGCTGCCTTATCAAGATCGTACAACCGTGTCATGTCTTCGAAACAAGCTATGAATGGCTCGATTCGCTCGCCTTCCTTGTAAGAAGGAAGCTTGAGGCGTGGAGTTGCTAGAACAGGTGCTGGGGAAGCACTCGTAGAGCTTGGATTCGCTGCACCCGATGTGCCTGAAGCCAAGGAGTCTCGCTTCAGCTTCAGCACTTCAAGCTCGTGTTTACATTCTTGCTCTCGTTCCTCGTGCTCACGCTCCTTCTCGCGTTCCTCGTATTCACGCTGTTCTTTTTCGTGCTTGCACCATTCTCGCTCGTGTTCACGCTGAATTTTCCGCTCTTCACAGGCGGCATTCTCACGCGATAGCACGTACTCTTTGATTTCCTGGGGGTTAGTAAGCCCCATATTCTTGGCTTCCTGCAGGTATGTACTGGTTTCCATGATGCTCAGATTGAGACTGAGTAAAGACTGATATACTGGCTTCTGTGCATCAGTCTACCTAACTAAGAGTGAGTGAGTGATTTTGGTAATAATTTCAAAGCTAGGAGTTTATATCCTGGAATGAGGTTGCCAGATGTCAGGGGGAAAATGAATTATGGCTATGGACACTAGGAATAACTATTGAATCGATTATCACGAGAGAATTGACTTGTGAAATCAAGTGGCGATTTCACTTTTATGCTGGCTTACTTCGCCAATTCTCTAGAGTCGAGAATTTATAAACTTTCTCAACAGTACACAGCAGAGACTAAACGCTCAAGAAGGCTTTATTACAGTACTGTTGGCCTCTGAGAAAGTTAATTCACCCCTTAACATTAAAAAATAATGATAATACAGTAAGACCTCACTATAACGGACTAATTGGGGCCCAAGCCAGTCCGAAATATGCGAAATTCCGATAAAAGCGACATCTGGACTTACTCCTGCTAATCCGGACTTTTTCCGATATATCAGACATTAGTCCGGATTGCATCAGTGGTTTTCACCACCAATGCAGTATTGTAGTGTGTTATACCTTCACAACATTAATCAAATGGTATAATAATACTGTACTGTGCACTGAAAAACATGTCTTATACTTGTCTTATTGTGGTGAACATAGCTGAAGTTGTCAGGCAGTCCGGACTACTTTCTGGCTTTATCGGACTTTTTCCGATATATAGGAGTTTAGTCCGGTAGCTCCTCGAGTCCGATAAAAGCGAATTCCAGTCTACTGAAGTCCGTTATATCGAGGTTTTACTGTAATAATAAACAGGATCTTGGCTGAGCCAAACTCCTAGCTGGCACAACGGATTTAAGAATTAATACCAAGAACTGGCCTAAGTTCCAGTCGTGATTAATATAAGTAGTTGTGCTAACTTGGAGTAGCAAAAGCGTACTAAATATGTGGGGAACTCAAACACGACTGTTACATTTAACAAAGCTCAAGAAAACGAACTGTAAATTTATTAACTACATAAAAATAAATTTATGTTACATGAATCTATTCAAAGAAAGGGAAATGCACTCACTCAAGCACTCAGCCAATAGCCAAATAATGCACTGAGCTAAATAACTAAAGAACCTTAAGCCTAGGAAAAAACAAAAGAAATACTAATCAATAGGGATTAGACCGCCACTAATACAGTCGATCACCAGGCTGGTGGAAGCTTTGGGAATTCACGCTGATACAGCCGAGACTTCTGAGATCGCTAAGAAAAGAAACCCGCTCGAGCTTTGCGCACAGCACTTCCACTCTCCTTGACTGTCACTGGGATGACTAACTGTGTTTGAGTGTCCAACGTAAGGTACGTGTGAAAGAGGCGTGGCCAGCTAACGGCCAGGGAGGCAAGTGCAAGGAAACGACAGTTCGGAAATTATCGCTCAGAGGACTGCACTGTCTGTACATAAAGACAGTCTCTCGTGAGAGAATGGTGAAAGTTTTTAAAATTTGATGCAAATATAAGTACACGAGTGGTCGGTTAAGAGAATGGCGAATTCTCACGGATTTCAGAACTATTCATTGTTCCTACAAAATCAGTCAATGTCTTGATTTACGATACACAATTTCACGATGTAGGAAATTCGTGACAATATCCCTGTTTTCCCTCTTCATGTAATTTGCTACCTTAAATACCATATTATTCCATTCAGTGATATTTAGGTTATCAAGTAAAAGTGTTTGAGACTCAGATTTTGCCCGGTATACCTTCTTCCTAGTCCTGTGCTTGACAGCCAAGTGTTTCTCTCTTTTACCATCCCTCTTTGATTTGCGGAAAAGATTTCTTTTCTCTTAACTGCAGATTTTGGACCCTCATCCCACCACCATGTTATCTTCTGTCTTGGAGGGCTGCTTGTCCAACCACACACTGAATCAGTAACTCTCTGGAAATTGTTCTTGATAGCTCTTTACAGCTCCCTAACATATCTGTCAACAGATCCCTGTTCAGCCACCAGTTTTAATACTCTCCAGGCATCTGTATGCAGTATGTGAAAGAGCTGCAATGTTTGTTTGGCCTTCAGTCATGCCCAGACCAAGGGCCAGAGACCCCCAGTCTCATATATGTTCTGAATCAGTGTGACCTAATGATATCTTTTTTTTTTGGGGGGGGAGGTCAAAATTCAGATCTGGGTCATCTGAGATCACTGGGCAACACTGGGTACCCGTGCAGCCCAGTTTTTGGCATGGAGACTCACATGACCTCCAGTTCAGACATAGGCTATGTGAGGTTGACCCTCAAGGTCATTTGAGGTCACTGATTGGAGGTCATTTGAGGTCACCGGTAATATTTGCTTGAACAACTGGTCCCAGCAGCCCAATTTTGGGGGTGGAGACTCACATGATGTCCAGTTTGAACATAAGCTGTGTGAGGTTGACATCCAGGGTCATTTGAGGTCACCAGTTGGAGGTTATTTGAGGTCACCTGTAACACATGCTCGAATGAATGACCTCCAGTTTGGACATAGGCTATGTGAGGTTGACATCCGAGGTCATTTGAGGTCACCAGTCGCAGGTTATTTAAGGTCACCGGTAATACACACTTGAATGACTGGACTCAGCAGCCCAATTTTTGGCATGGAGAGTCACATGACTCCAGTTCGGACATAGGCTGTGTGAGGTTGACCTCTGAGGTCATTTGAGGTCACTTGAGGTCACTAGTAATAGTAAAGAAGTGTGCACAAATACTATGTGTTAGTCTGCAAAAGCTGAAATAGAAAGTTCCTGGACTCTTATAATCCCTCTTCAAAAGCATACGAGGTACATTGTCTTTCTGGAGTAGGAAGAAAGATTGAACTAGAACAAATAGGATTAGAGAGTTCGCCTTTTTGGCTCGGCAACATCAGGTATCCCTGCTAGTCTTTAATATCCTCACTGTCCACACCATCCTTCTTTCATCAGTCTTCACACATTGCTCACCTATGATATCCCTGTTTTCCCTCTTCATGTGATTTGCTACCTTAAATACCATATTATTCCATTCAGTGATATTTAAGTTATCAAGTAAAAGTGTCTGAGACTCAGATTTAGCCCTGTATACCTTCTTTCTAGTCCTATGCATGACAGCCAAGTATTTCTCTCTGTTACCACTCCTCTTTGATTCCTGGAAAAGTTTTCTTTTCTCCCCAACTGCAGATTCTACACCATCATCGCACCACCAAGTTTATCTTTTGCCTTGGAGGGCCCCTTGTCCAACCACACAATCAGTAACTCTCTGGAAATTGTTCTTGATAGCTCTTTACAGCTTCCTAACACATCTGTCTACAGATCCCTGTTCAGCCACCACTCTTCTCATCTTGCTATAGAAGGTATCCCATACTGCTTGGCTTTTTAGCATCCATATTTTCCTCCTAGGTGCATAGGTCCCCTTACCTACCACCCTCTCCTTAAGCTTCATGTCACATGTCAGTAACTTGTGTTGCTCTACAAACTTTTTGCTTCCCATAACTTTATGATCCCTCAGCAACCTCCTACCAGCTCTCCAGACCAGCAAATAGTCAATCTGGCTACTGTTTCCCCCAATCTCATATGTAATCAACCTATCTATCTATTGCCAGACACCTTAATCCCATTAGGAGTGGCCACAAACAAATTGCCTCCATGTCGCTCTGTCCCCCGCCATTTCACTGCCCTGCTCCCAGCCCACACCCCCCTCTCTCATATACCTCTCCACTCCATCCCTCCATCTCATCCTTGGCCTCCCCTTCCCTTTCCCCACCTCCACCTCACTCACATACGCTATCCTCCTCAGTCTCTCACTCTCCATCCTCTCCACATGGCCAAACCACCTCAGTGTGTTTCTCCTAATGCTTCCTATCACATCTGCATCTACACCACAATGCTCCTTCACTTCCTCATTTGTCAGTCTGTCTCTCCATGTGACTCCAAATGCTCCTCTAAAATAACTCAATTCCACTTCTGTAACTATTGACTTCTGTCCCTCCAACAGGGTCCAAGGAGTAGACTGTAGCACCAGTCGAACAAGACAGTACTCCCGAGGTGGATGGTAAGTTGATGATAGGGATAGCTGGAGCTCCCATTTCATCAGCCCTTGGGACTAGTTCCCGACCACCTGCCTTTGCTGAACTTTTTCAGTGTTTCAGTTACACGGAGAGTAGGCCAGCATGCTCTCCAATACAAGTTTCTCTAACTGTCACCACCAAACTACATGCACAGTACACATTACACAACCTTCTGAAAATTCGGAAAAATGGCAAAAACTAACAGTGCCTCGGAGTCCCCAGGGGGGTGGGACCACAAATGCCCCCACCATCTGCCCCTCTCCCAGTGATGACTCATGCCTGGAACCACTGTCTGACTCACTTCTTCATTTCTGCAAGATTCGTGGCCTTTCCTCAAATTTTCTTTCCGTGGAACACCACCTCTCCTCCTCTAAACCTCACCTTCTCTTCTTAATGGAGACTCAGCTCTCTGAGGCAACTGACAGCAAACCCTTTTCTGTATCCTCCTACTTTCTCTATACTCATTTCAAAGTCAAAGATGGCTGCTGTGTATATGTATGCAACAACCTATCTTGCTCTCGTGTTCCTGAACTTAATTCTTCTGAATTCTCTACTCTCTGGCTTCGACTCTCCTGTCATTCTCTGACTAAATATATCTGCACTGTTTACTTATCACCTAATTCTACTGACTGTCAAAAATTCTTCGACTATCTTACTTCTACGATGGAACACATTCTATCCATTTCTCCTTTCTCTGAAATCTCCATTATTGGAGATTTTAATGTTCACCACCACCTTTGGCTCTCCTCTCCTTTCACTGATCCACCTGTGAATAAGCCTACACCTTTTCTATCCTTAATGACCTAGAGCAGCTTGTACAGCACCCTACCCGTATCCCTGATCGCCCTGGAGAGAGCTCCAACATACTTGACCTCTTCCTTACAACTAATCCTTCTGCTTGCGCTGTTAATCTTTTCTCTCCGTTGGGCTCCTCTGATCATAATCTTATTTTCTTAACCTGTCCTATTGCTCCGTTGCAGCCTGGGGACCCTCCAAAGAAACGTCGTCTGTGGCACTTTGGAGCTGCGGATTGGGAGGCCCTCAGGCAGTACTTCTTTGATTTTCCTTGGAATGATTAGTGCTTCCATGGCCGGGAGCCATCTGCGTGTGCCTTACGCATTACGGAGGTTATTCTTTCGGGCATGGAAGCATACATTCCTTCCTCATATCCTTTGTCTAATGCAAGAAAGCCTTGGTTTAATCACACTTGTTCTAATGCTGTCCCCAACAAGGAGAGGGCCTACAAAAGGTACCGGAGCCAACCCACCCCTGAATCACATCTTTCTTATGTTTCTGCCCAGAATCGTGCTAAGTCTGTTTGTTGTTCTGCTAAAAATAATTTCATCTGCACTGAACGTTCCCAACTCACCAACTCAAATTCTTCACTCTCCTTCTGGCACCTTGCCAAAAACCTTTTTAACAACTTTACCTCAATATCCTTCCCTCCTCTTTTCTACTATGATGGCTCTGTAGCTATTTTTTCTACTGATAAAGCCGATCTCTTTGCTCAGACTTTCTCCTCCAATTCCACCTTAGACGATTCCGGTGCTGTTCCTCCATCACTTCCCTCTGACTTCCTTATGGCTGACATTAAAATTTCTTCAGCTGATGTATTTTCAGCCATCACTGGCCTCATTACTAACAAGGCATATGGTCCTGATGGAGTCCCTCCTATTGTCCTCAAGAACTGTGCTTCTGTGCTGACACCCTGCCTAGGTAAACCCTTTCGCCTTTGTCTATCAACTTATACCTTTCCTTCTTGCTGGAAGTTTGCTCTCATTCAGCCAGTCCCAAAGAAGGGTGACCATTCCCAACCCTCTAACTATCGTCCAATTGCTTTAACATCCTGTGTTTCAAAAGTGTTTGAGTCTATTCTTAACAGAAAAAATTTTAAAGCATCTTTCCAATCACAACCTTCTTTCTGATCGTCAGTATGGGTTCCGTCAGGGACGCTCCACTGGCGATCTTCTCACCTACCTTTCAGACTCCTGGTCATCCTCCTTTCGGAACTTTGGCGAAAGCTTTGCCATTGTGCTTGACATCTCAAAGGCTTTCGATCGAGTCTGGCATAAATCTTTAATTTCTAAACTGCCCTCTTACTTTTTCTATCCTTCTATCTGTACCTTCATCTCTAGCTTCCTTTCTGGTCGTTCTATAGCCGCTGTTGTAGACGGCCACCGTTCTTTTAGATCTATCAACATTGGTGTTCCTCAGGGCTTTGTCCTATCACCAACTCTCTTCCTTTTATTCATGAATGACCTTCTAAGCTGTACATCTAACCATATCTACTCATATGCTGATGATTCCACCCTTCACCTTTCCATTCGGTTCCCTCATCTCAGCAGTTACTTCAACAAACAAGGGATGAGGCTATGGCACACCTAATGTCTGACTTGGCTCGTATCTCTGACTGGGGTAAAAATAATCTTGTTTTCAATACATCAAAGACTCAGTTCTTGCACCTATCAACCCGACAAAACCTTCCACAGGAGTACCCGCTGATGTTTAATAATGTCCAGCTCGTTTCTACATCATCCTTGAACATGCTTGGGGTTTCATTCACTCGGGATTTATCTTGGAAAGAACATATTGCATCTCTTGTGAAATCTGTTTCCAAGTGATTAGGTGTGCTACCCGACTCCGAACCTTCTTTACCCCTACACAGATGTTGACTTTATACATGGGTTTTATTCGCCCGTGTATGGAGTACAACTCTCATGTGTGGGGAGAATCCCCACATACATCCCTTCTCAGTAGGGTAGAATCAAAGTTTTCTCGTCTCATTAACTCTCCTCCCCTTACTAGCTGCCTTCAACCTCTGTCTCTTCGCTGCACTGTTGCATCTTTATCTCTTTTCTGTCGCTACTTCAATGGCCACTGTTCCTCTGAACTGTCTGCTTGCATCCCTGCACCTCTACGACTGACACTTAGTACCCGTCTAGCAACAACTTCTCATCCCTTTTCTGTCCAACTCTCTAATGCATGAGTTAACTGTTACTCCCAGTCCTTCATTTATGCAACTGGTCAGCTCTGGAACTGTCTTCCTCTGTCTGTATTTCCTACTTCCTATAACCTCCAGTCTTTCAAACACAGTGTGTCCAGGCATCTCGAAATGAACAGATCTTGAATTTGGCTTTTTTTTGTATTGTTTTTGTTTATTCTTGGAAGGAACAGTTTGCGGGCCCATGGCCTTTGGTTCCTTCTTCCTTGCATATAAAAAAATAAAATAAAAACTTCCTTATGTTAGAGTTGGTATCACAATACTGTCATGTATTAGCTTTTTCACTTCCATGCTCACTTCCCTGTTTCTTCATTGTTTTCAAGGAACCAGTAACCTTTCTTCCCTGTTGCACCCTTTCAAGTACTTCACCCTCTAAACTTCCATCCTTACTCATCACTCTACCCAAGTACTTAAATGCATTCACATTCTCCATATCCTCCCAATCCAATCTCACAGTACATTCACTGACTTCACCTTTCTTGAGGACCATTACTTTACTCTTCCCTACATTCACCTTTAGATTCCGTTTCTTACACACTCTCCCAAACTCATCTACCAAGCATTGCAGCTCCCCTTCGTCTTCACTTAACAACACAGTAACATCTGCAAACAACAGTACAGGGAGTTTCCAAACACTGCCCTCTCTCACTAGGGGTGCTTTAACATCCACCGCCCTACCTTGTATCTCTTTTATTACCCCATCCATATACAGACTGAACAGTCATGGAGACATGACACATTCCTGTTTCAGTCCAACCTTCAAATGGAAAAATTCATTCAGTTCACCATCCACACTCACTGCAACCTTAGCACCCCCATACATACTCTTCACGACCCTCAACAACTTCCCATCTACTCCATATATTCTTAATACTTTCCACAATCCTTGTCTATCCATCCTTTCATATGCTTTCTCCAAGTCCATGAAGGCTGCATACAACTTCTTTCCCTTCTCTAGAAACTTTTCCACTAAAGATCTAAGAATGAATATCTGATCTACACAACCTCTTTCCTTCCTAATACCTCCCTGTTCTTCTCCAACTAATTTCTCTGTTATTTCCCTAACTCTGAGAATAAGTATCCTACCATATACTTTTCCTATAACACTAAGAAGTCAAATGCCTCTATGATTACCACACACTTCTTTTT
The DNA here is from genome assembly GCA_018397915.1 of Birgus latro. Lineage (NCBI taxonomy): Eukaryota > Metazoa > Arthropoda > Malacostraca > Decapoda > Coenobitidae > Birgus > Birgus latro. The sequence continues at coordinate 35,762 of JAGKTI010002982.1, read as the reverse complement.
CCCCTACTCTCTCTTTTCCTAAGCTGCTTGTTGCACACAGTCATGTTCATTGCCTCTCAAACCTCAGGTATCCTTTGCCTTTCAACATTTTTTGCAACACATACATATCCCTTATGTATCCGCTTGTATCCTTGAGCTGCTTCAGCCTCATGATGATTTAAGTCTCCCCCCAAAATTACAATCTCATTATCCCCCTCACCATGTACCACACATATCAGTGTTCCCTGAATCTATCTTCTACATCATCCAGGTTGGCCTTTGGAGCATATGCTGATATAAATGAAATGAGTTTACTGAACAATATTTTCACTGCAGTAATCCTTTCATTTACTCTCATTATATTCATGACACATTGCACCCATTTCTTTCTCATCCAACACACCCACACCATCGTATCCATGTACATTTCCCAGTCAACCTTTACCAACAGTCTCTGACGACAGTCATTCTGGATGATCCTTCTCTACACCTAAATTCTTATATGCAGCCAACATCCACCTGTCTCCTACTTCTCATAGTCTTTACTACTTCCCGCTCTCTGCCCTTCAAACTATCCACATGCAATGATGCCACTCTGAACCTCTTGAGTGTTTTAATTTCCTCAGACTTGCTTTTCTTATTGCATTTGCTTCTTATTTTTGGTCATAAGTCAGTATAATAAAAGTGAGAGACAGACCGCAAGACCCACCCACCCGCACAGTCTAAAGTCCAGGCATGGGACCTGGGACTCATAGACCACCAGTTATGACCAGTGGCTGTTGCAGCGGCATTAGGACACCATGCTAGGACAGCTGCAGGGACACCGTCCAAGTACACTTTGGCACTGTAACATCCCTATCATTATACACCCCTTGATAGAGCAGCATCCTGGGGTGCTACTCCTAGGTTCATGCCCCTTTCCTTTGGGCAGAAGTGGCATCCTGGGAACCACAATGCCCTATACCCTCTGATACAGATCCAAACCCCATCCCACCCCAGTTCCCAAACTATGCTGGCAGAGCCTGCACCACACCTCCCCCAGGTCTGACCTTAGGTAGCAGGGGCAAATTTTTCTGGCCGCATGCCCTTGCTGGCATCAACCCCTGTGACATAGTGGAGTACTGTGTGGTGTGTAAAGCATATGTTGAGAAGTGCATGAGATAGTTAGGGAAAGTGTTTCCATGTTAGTGTCACACTGAAAAGGTCAACAAAAGGTGATGTTCAGGATATTCTGATGACTAGTAATCAGGAGCTCCAGCTCTCCCTGTCACCAGCATTCCCATCCTCCTTGGGAGTACCACACTGATCAGCTGGTAGTACACCCTGCTCCTTACTGTATATACTGTTAGGTGATTCTTGTAAATAATATTTCTTTGCAGTAACATACTGTAGAGTACTGAGTAAATAAGAAATTACAGTAATTTTGTTTGAATCATTATAATCATATGATTGCATATTATAGCATTAAAAAATCAGGACTTCGAGGCACTTTGTCAATGCACCTTGCCCAGTGTGTTTTCCTCCTTCGCTATCACCACCATTCCTTACCCATTATTCCACCAGATAGAATCATAAAATAATTTCATCACTACTTCATTCTTGCCATCATCTGCTACTTGCTGGCTGACCTACGCTATTCAGCCTATGATAAGTACCTTAAATTCAGTGTTGTTAGAGGCATCATAAATATTTATTTAGCAGAGGTTTGTCCATGATTTGAAGCAGATGGGTGATGTGGATGGTGTGTGCAAGGTAATCACAGAAGAAATCTGTGTGGCATGTGAGGTGGTGTGTGGGGTGAAGAGAAGACAAAAAGAGGTGCAAGGAACTGCATGGTGGAATGAAGAGGTGAGACAAGTTGTGGTGCAATAGAAGAAAGCATATAATGAGTGGATGACAAGCAGAGGCTTGGAGGAAGTTGAGAGATGGAATAGAAAATTATACGTAGAAAAGGGGAGAAAGGTGAAAAGAGTAGTAAGAGAAAGTAAGATGAGAGTCGATGAGGAGTTTTGAAGGATTTTGAGTATAGAATGAAGGGAATGTAAGAAAATGTTCTGGAAGGAGGTTAGAAGATAATACAGGGTGATGAGGAAGGTAGTAGGGAAGTGAATGAAAATAAATGGCAGCTTGCTGGTGGAGAAGGGAGAAAAAGTGAGCAGATGGACAGAACACTTGTAAGGAATTATAAAACATAGGGAATGAAAGTAATACTAGTATAAGTGGCTGGGGATTGGCTGGAAGAAGGAGGGAGATGAGAATGGAGGAAGAGATCAGTAGGATGGAAGTAGTGAAGAAAGTCAAAATGGGGAAAGCCCCAGGAATTAATGGGGTGTTTGATGAAATGCAGAAGCACGTGAAAGAGATACTAGTAGAATTGATTTGGAAGATGTGCAGATTCATATTGGTCTGGGAGGAAGGTAGAGTCCCAGAGGATTGGATGCCAGGTATAATTATTCCCCCATATGATGGAAAAGGGGAAAAAGAAGTGTTTGGTAATCATAAGGGTTTCTGTCTTCGTAGTGTAATAGGAAAAGTATATGGTAGGATACTTATTGACATAGTTAGGGAAATAACAGAGGAATTGGTTGGAGAAGAACAGGGAGGTTTCAGGGTGGGAAATGGTTGTGTAGATCAGATATTCATCGTAAGGTGTGTAGTGTAAAAGTTTCTGGAGAAGGGAAAGAAGTTGTATGCAACCTTCATGGATTTGGAGAAAGCACAAGACAGAGTGGATAGACAAGGAATGTGGCAAATATTAAAAATATATAAAGTAAATGAGAAGCTGTTGAATGCTGTGAAGAGTATTTATGAAGGTGCTAGGGTTGAAGTGCATGTGGAATGTGAACTGGATGAATTTTTCTATCTGAATGTTGGATTGAAACAGGGATGTGTCATGTTTCCATGGTTGTTCAATCTGCATATGGATGGGGTTGTAAAAGAGATACAGGGTAGGGCAGTGGATGTTAGAGTGACCCTAATGAGAGAAGGCATCATTTGGAAACTTTCTGTTTTGGTGTTTGCAGATCAGAGGTGGAAGCCTCAACTGAAAATTCAGTTCCACAATGCAAATCCGCAAACTCAAAATATTTCCTTCCATAACTGCAAATCCACAAAATTCTTGAAATTAGCAATTCCGCAAATGCAAGAATGCAAATGCAAACCATTTTTAACCTGTTCATTACCCTGGCATCAGCTTTATTTTTATTTTGTACACAATTAGAGAATTATTACCCGTCCCAGTCCTGGAGGGGCTTGGAATTGGGTATTTTTTTCACTCGGTTTGTCTGTCTGTCTGTTTGTTTGTTTGTCTACCTGTTTGTTTGTCTGTCTGTCAGTTTGTCTGTCTGTGTCTGTTTTGTCTGTCTGTCTGTTAACAACATGACACAAAAACTACTGGTGCGATTTTGACTAAAATTACAGGAATGATGAGCTATGACCTTCTGATCACCTGATTAAATTTTGGGTCAAATTGGGCCAAGGCCCAGGCTGTAGGCACCCCCTCCCCCACAAAATATATATCTATCTATTGCCAGACGCCTCAATCCCGAACGGGGTGGCCACAAACAAATCGCCTCCATGTCACTCTGTCCCCTGCCATTTCACCACCACGCTTCCAACTCACACCCCCCTCTCTCTTATACCTCTCCACTCCATCCCTCCATCTCATCCTCAGCCTCCCCCTCCCTCTTGCCCCATCCACCTCACTCACATACACTCTCCTCGTCAGTCTTTCACTCTCCATCCTCTCCACTTGCCCAAACCACCTTAACGTGTTTCTCCTAACGCTTCCCATCACGTCCTCAACCACACCACAATGCTCCTTCACTTCCTCATTTGTTAGTCATTCTCTCCATGTGACTCCACATGCTCCTCTCAAATAACTCATTTCCACTGCTCTCACTCTTGACTTCTGTCCTTCCAACAGGGTCCAGGCTTCACTTCCATATGTCAGAGTTGGTATCACAATACTGTCATGTAACAACTTTTTCACTACCATGCTCACCTCCCTGTTTCTTATCACTGCTTTCAATGAACCAGCAACCTTCCTTCCCTGCTGTACTCTTTCGAGCACTTCACCCTCCAGACTTCCATCCTTACTCATCACACTGCCCAAGTACTTAAATTCACTCAAATTCTCCATTTCCTTCCCATCCAATCTCACTGTACTCTCACTGGCTTCACTTCTCTCGAAGACCATCACTTTACTCTTCCCCACATTCACCTTTAGATTCCGTTTCTTACACACTCTCCCAAACTCATCTACCAAGCCTTGCAGCTCTCCTTCGTCTTCACTCAACAACACAGTATCATCAGCAAACAACAGTACAGAGAGTTTCCAAACACTGCCCTCTCTCACTAGGGCTGCTCCAACATCCACTGCCTGACCTTGTATCTCTTTTATAACCCCATCCATATACAGATTGAACAACCATGGAGACATGACACATCCTTGTTTCAATCCAACCTTCAAATGGAAAGATTCACTCAGTTTGCCATCCACATGCACTGCAGCCTTAGCACCCTCATACATACACTTCACTGCCTTCAACAACTTCCCATCCACTCCATATATTCTTAATAGTTTCCACAAACCTTGTCTATCCACCCTGTCATATCCTTTCTCCAGATCCATGAAGGCTGCATACAACTTCTTGCCTTTCTCTAGAAACATTTCCACTAAGGATCTAAGAATGAATATCTGGTCTACACAACCTCTTCCCTTCCTAAAACCTCCTTGTTCTTCTCCAACTAATTCCTCAGTAATTTCCCTAACTCTGTCAATAAGTATCCTGCTATATATTTTTCCTATTACACTGAGAAGGCAAATGCCCCTATGATTACCACACACGGCTTTTTCCCCTTTTCCTTTGTACAGAGGAATAATTATACCTGACTTCTTCCAATCCTCCGGGACTCTACTCTCCTCCCAAGCCAATCTGCACACCTTCCACATCCATTCTATTACTATCTCTCCCCCATGCTTCAGCATTTCACCACACACTCCATCAGTTCCTGGGGCTTTCCCCATTTTAACTTTCTCCATTGCTTCCACCACTTCCATCCTGGTGATTTCTTCCTCTCTTCTCACAACCCTCCTTCTCCCTGCCTTTCCCCAGCCACTTATACTTGCATTACTTTCATTCTCTATGTTCAACAGTTCATTAAAGTGTTCTCTCCATCTGTTTACTTTTTCTCCCTTCTCCACTAGTAATCTACCATTTTTGTCTTTCACACCCCCACTGACATTGTTGGCACCCTGTCTAGCTCTCTTTACCTCCTTCCAGAACATTTTCTTACATTCCC
>JAGKTI010002982.1:0-15478 GCA_018397915.1 Birgus latro | reverse complement strand
TCGGAGTCGGCCCAGCACACCTAATCTCTTGGAAGCAGATTTCACAAGAGATGTAATATGTTCTTTCCAAGACAAATCCCGAAAGAATGAAACCCCTAGCATGTTCAAGGATGATGCAGGACTGAGCTGGACGTTATTAAACATTAATGGGTAATCCTGAGGAAGATTTTGTCGGGTTGATAAGTGTAAGAACTGAGTTTTTGATGCATTAAAAATAACAAGATTATTTTTACCCCAATCAGAGATATGAGCCAAGTCAGACATTAGGTGTGCCATAGCCTCATCCCTTGTTTGCTGAAGTAACTGCTGAGATGGACGTTGCAGAAATCGAATGGAAAGGTGAAGGGTGGAATCATCAGCATATGAGTGGATAGGGTTAGATGTACAGCTAAGAAGGTCATTGATGAATAAAAGAAAGAGAGTTGGTGATAGGACAGAGTCCTGAGGAACACCATTGTTGATAGGTCTAGGAGAAGAACGATGGCCGTCTACAACAGCAGCTATAGAACGACCAGAAAGGAAGCTAGAGATGAAGACACAGATAGAAGGATAGAAACCGTAAGAGGGCAGTTTGGAAATCAAAGATTTATACCAGACTCGATCGAAAGCCTTTGAGATGTCAAGTGCAATGGCAAAGCTTTCGCCAAAGTCCCGAAAGGAGGATGACCAGGAGTCTGAAAGGTAGGTGAGATGATCGCCAGTGGAGCGTCCCTGACGGAACCCATACTGACGATCAGAAAGAAGGTTGTGACAGGAAAGATGCTTTAAAATTTTTCTGTTAAGAACTGATTCGAAAACTTTTGATACACAGGATGTTAAAGCAATTGGACGATAGTTAGAGGGTTGGGAATGGTCACCCTTCTTTGGGACTGGCTGAATGAGAGCAAACTTCCAGCAAGAAGGAAAGATACAAGTTGAGAGAAAAAGGCGAAAGGGTTGACCTAGGCAGGGTGTTAGCACAGAAGCACAGTTTTTAAGGACAATAAGAGGGACTCCATCAGGCCCATATGCCTTGTTAATATTGAGGCCAGTGATGGCAGAAAATACGTCAGCTGAAGAAATTTTAATGCCAGGCATGAGGAAGTCTGAGGGGGGGAAGTGATGGAGGAACAGCACCGGAATCATCTAAGGTAGAATTGGGGGAGAAAGTCTGAGTGAAGAGATCTGCTTTATCAGTAGATAGAGAAGTGAAGTCACTTAATGCACAATGAGGCTGGATGGTGAGGAAATGGAAAATGTGAGTGCATTTAAGTACCTTGGTAGTGTGATGAGTATGGATGGAAATTCAGAGGATGAAGTGCTTGAAAGGATACAGTAGGGAAGAAAGGTTGTTGGTTCATTGAAAGCAATTATAAAAAATAGGGAAGATGGCACTTTGATAGTACAGACTGTGATGGATTTTGAAATTATCTTGCTGACATTCCATGGCCTTACTTCTTCTCCACTGACAGCAATTCTACCCAGTCCCACATTAATGAATTAATAGAAGCTGATATAGAGTTGTTCATACCCAGTCAGCAATTTACCAAAAGATTGGACTCCCCAACATGGTTTGACAGAAATTGTGGTAGAGCAATGACCCCAAAAGTCTTTAGCATATAACTTGTACTAAAAAATCAAAAGCATTTGAATCCCTCACTCAATTCAAAATTGCTAGAAACCATGCAAAAGCAGTAATAAGTATCACTAAATCAAACATTCTTCACAACCAAGCATCCAGACTATTAAGTAAACCCAATGACACTAGGATATTTTGGTTAGTTCTCAATTCTTTCAATGATAACTTGACTAGGTCATCATCTACCCACCCACCCAATAAAGTCTTCAGATGGAAACACTGTAAATGACCCGCATGGAAAATCCAATACCCTTGCCAGTATATTTGCCAGAAATTCTACCCTAGAGGAAATCAGTCAGAACATCCCTGTACTAGAACTTGACTCTCCCCAAATTGCTTCACTAAAGATATAGAACCATCAAAGCTCCAGGGCCAGATGAAAATCCTCGAATAATTTTGAAAAATGTTCTCCAGAACTTGCTCCTGTTCTAGCTAAATTATTCAGATTATGCATATGTACTTTTTCATTCTCTCATTATTGGAAAGATGCCAATATCCATCAAATTCCAAAGGATGAAAGTTCCTACAATCCCTCTGATTGCAGACCAATTGCTGTCACATCTTCTCTCGGCAAAGTATTTGAGTTTGTAATTAATATGCACATTCTTAACATCTTGAATCCAACAACTTAATTAGTGACAGACAGTATGGTTTTTGCCATGAAAGATCCACTGTTGATATGCTTGGTCTCTTGACACTTACCATCCATCAGTCATTTGACCAGCATGGAGAAACCCATGCAGTAGTCCATGATATTTCTAAGACTTTTGACAATGTGGAACTGTTCCCTGCTATCCAGACTCCTGTGCTATGGCCAATCATCTCTTGTTTCACTGATTTCTGCATATCTGAGTGACAGAGATATAAGAGTAAAAGTAATGATGTACACTCCAGTTTCCACTCGATTAATGCCAGCATGTCACAAGGATCAGTCCTGGTTCCAGCTCTATTCCTGATTCATGTTAATGGTCTCTTATCTGTCACCCATAATCCACTTCACTCATATGCAGATGACTGAACACGTCACAATTCTTTCAGATTTAAATATCCATTCACAAGTGAAAGGAGGGTGGAGGAAAGATTTAGGAAGTGGAGGGATGGTATAGGGCAAGGGCTTGAGAGTAAATACAGATAAAACAAAGGTGATGGTATCTAGAGTTGGTGGCAGTACTGTCAAAGAAGAGGGAGAATGGCCACGGGCATGGGAAGTAATTCCATCCTGTGCAGTGTTTGTGATAAGTGGGTGCATAAGAGATATAGTGGTATAATAGGTAGACTGTGAGATAATGCTGATTTCATGTGTCCAGCGTGTTGGGGAGAGCATGTGGAGATTGTCAGGTGTGACAGGATTGATCTTGCTGGTGAGTCTCTTCAGTGTGTGGAAGAGTTTTGTTACTTGGGAGACATGTTATGTGCAGTAGGTGGGGCTGAAGCTAACCCTGTGGCCAGGGTGAAAAGTGATTGGAAGAAGTTCAGGGAGCTGTTGCCTCTGCTGACACTACAATGGCTCTCCCTTTGTGCAAAGGGATCTTTGTATGCAGCATGTTTTAGGAGAGTAATGCTGTATGGTAGTGAGACCTGGATACTAAAAGAAGAGGACATTCACAAGCTCAAATATACAGAAATGACAATGATTCGTGGTAGGGAATGTATATGGAAGAATTATTACAGAGAAAGTATGAGAGATATCAGAAGTCCTTGTGATTGATGAACAGGGTGGCTTTAGGAGTGGCAGAGGATGTGTGGATCAGATATTTGCAGTGAGACAGATAGTGGAGAAGGCTTGTGAGAAGAATCATAAGGTCTTTATGGCATTCATGGATCTGGAAAAAGCATACGGCAAAGTGGACAGAGAAGGATTGTGGAAAGTTTTGCGCATGTGCGGTGTAAATGTTAAGCTGTTAGGTGCTGTCAAGAATTTTTATGATGGTAGTGAAGCATGTGTAAAGGTTAATGGGCATCTAAATGAATGGTTCACGATCGGTGTGGGCATGCGACAGGGTTGTGTGATGTCCCCATTGTTGTTCATTTTATATATGGATGAAAGATGTAAAAATATGAGTAATGGAGAGGGGGATGGTGTTGGTAATGATTGGTGATGGATGGAATATCTCAAATTTGTTGTATGCTGATGATACAGTACTACTTGCAAATACCAGACAGGAACTTGGTAGACTAGTGCAGAGTTTTGCTGATGTCTGTGACCATTGTGCCTTGGGAGTAAATGTAGAAAAGTGTAAAGTGATGGTTATTGAGAGAGAAGGTGTCTCCAAGTGCCATGTTACGGTGAATGGAGAGAGACCGGAATTGGTGAGAGTTCAAGTACCTGGGTACAGTGGTAGAAAAGAGCGGAAAATGTGCAAAAGAAGTGGAAAGCCGAGTGACACAAGGAAGGAAAGTAGCAGGTGCAATGAAGGCCTTGATAAAAAACAGAGGCTTGAGTGTTGCAGCTGCTCGAGGCTTACCTGAAGGAGTGTTAATGTTTAACATATGGATGTGAGACTATGGTGTGGCATGAAAATGAAAAGTCAAGAGTGAGAGCAGTGGAGATGGGACTGCTGAGGATTGTATGTGGAATAAGAGAGTGGATAGGATATGAAATAATGTGATTCGTAAAAGATGTGGAGTGAGGAAGTCTGTGGACACCAGAATCGAAGAGAGTGTACCGAGATGGTATGGTCATGTGGAGAGAATGGATAACAACAGAGTGGTGAAAAGGTATATCTGAATGAATTTGAAGGAGGGAGGAGGCGAGGTAGGCCAAGGAGAAGGTGGAGAGATATGGTGGATGAATGTGTGAGGAAGAGGGGTTTGGAAGTCGGTGAGGCTAGGGAACTGACAAGAGATCAAGCTGGCTGGATGAATATTGTGAGAAGTACATGATCAGGGATTTGGCACCGCTTTTTAACGTGACAGCATCCGGATTGACTCTATCAGATACGTTTTTGTGAAGCTGCAGAACATGGTGAATGTTTCTGGAGTATCCAATAGAGCCAGGATTCCGGGAGCTTGAATGGTGAGTGAATGGAAGTGTGGCCCATTGGATTGGGCAGATTTGGGCTGTCTGGACATTGCTACTCCTCACCCTGCCCTAGGGTGGGAAAGGAGGTCTGGATGATGATGATGATGGTGCTGACAGTGATTTGGTGGATATGCAGTGCAACCATGAATATGAGGCCTGGGGATGCTAGGTTTCCTATGGAAGAGTTAAGAGGAAGGATGGGACTGGAGTGTACTGGTGTTGTGATGAGGAGAGGTAGATTGAGATTGTTTGGCGATGTGATTGTTTGGTGATGTGGAGAAGATGGGGGATGATAATTGGGTGCAAAATGTGAGAAGTGTTAATGTTGGGGGTAGGGTTATGAGAAGCAGACTGAAAAACACCTAGGACGAGGTCATAGAGTGTGACCTCAGGGATAAGGGACTGAATTGGGAAGCTGCCAGAGATTGAGCAGCTTGGAGAGCCGCCATTAGGTGACCATGGCCGACGGATGCTATCATTTTGGAGCCTTTATAAACAAAATGAAATTAAGTGAAACTCACAACTCCGTACGGCTGTCTTCATAAATCAAGACTTACCTAAGAACACTGAATGGGGGCAAAATAACATTGTCTAATTTATTGCTAGAAAAACCAAATGTATCTGTTTACCAGTAGATAGATATTGCCTGATTCTTATGTTATCTGCAATGCTACTAATATTCCAATCTCTAAAAGTATTTAAATTCTTGGTGTTTCACTTGACAGTACCCTCAGCTGGGCCTTTCATGTTAGATCACTCACTAAAACCGCATCAAAGAAACTTGGATTATTGCACAGAATCTGTAAAGTCTTCACTGACAAGCACTTAACTATAATTTACAAGAGTCATGTGCACTCTTTTCTTAACTATAATTTACAAGAGTCATGTGCACTCTTAGCTCAAATATTTCTCACCCTTGTGGAGTGGATGTGGAGAGGTTGCACTAAAACACCTGGACAAAGTTCAGAACAACGCTGTAAGAATTATTAATATCCCACCAATTGCAAATGAACTACCACCCCTACAAGGAAGATGGAATGTTGCCTCTCTTGCATTTTTTTACAGGTACATTAATGGCAAATGCTCAGGTGAAGTTGCATCTATTGTGCCACCTCTCCACGCCTTCCCCTGTATTACACGGGCATGTGGTAGTGCTCATGACTGGACTGTTACACCGCCATGTTGCAGAACTATTACCTATCAGAATTCTTTTATTCTACGAACATCATCTCTTTTGCACTCACTTCCCCAGAATAGTTTCCCTCCAAACTTCAACCTACAGCAGGTCAAGTGCAACAGTTACAGATTTTTTATGAGTGAAGGACACCTGTAATCTGGTGTATGGATTTTTTTTTATTTAATTTGTATTTTCATCTTCTGTTCACCTTCTGTTAGGAAAAGAAAGTAAAAAAGTCACTGCATGATTGTATTGTGATGCCCACTCTAATGTATGGAAGCAAAGGTTGGACCTTGTTAGTCAAGGGTGAGAGCAGTGGAAATTAGTTATTTTAGAGGAATATGTGGAGTTAGATGAAGAGACAGACTGACAAGTGAGGAAGTGAAGGAGCATTGTGATGTGGATGTGATAGAAAGCATTGGAAAATACGCTGAGGTGATTTGGCCATGTGGAGAGTATGAAGAGTGAGAGACTAACAAGGAGAATGTATGTGATTAAGATTGAGGGGGGGATAGGGTGGAAGAGACTGAGGATGAGATGGAAAGATGGAGTGGAGAGGGATATGAGAGAGGGGGTGTAAGCTGGGGGAAGAGCATCTAAATGGCAGGGGACAGGGCAACCTGGAGGCAATTTGTTTGCGGCATTTCGGGATTTGAGCGGTTGGCTATAGACACAGTAGTTAGATTGTATCAGTTCTCAGTAAATCACATCACCAGTTCATTCCTGTTGGTTTGTGGACCAGTTCTGCATCTCCTAAACCAGTTTAGTGTATAAAATCAATTTTCAAATATTATACTTTAAGTACACATAGTATAATTCTGTTATTAATTCTGCATGACTGACATTAAAATTTCTCTAATTGATGTACATTCTGTCCTCACTGGCCTCACTTGATGTAGTGCTGCCTACTTCTTCCTTAGCCTTTATCATTCTTTTTCTGTGCCTGCCCTCCTTTCTTCCTATTTCTCCTATATTTCCTGTCACTTCTTACTGCTTTTCTTTCCTTTACAGGTGGCATTACATTGAGTGACAAGCCAAATGGTTTCCTGTAAGCCAAGAAACCATTTACAACGCTGGGTGGTAACCATATAACCAAACCATACGTGCTCCCTATGTGTCAACAAGTGGGTTGGTGGAGGGTTAGTGCCCCTCCCCGTAAAAAAAAAAAAAACTCAAAGTCAAATGGCCACCACTTACGGGATTATGGTGTCTGGCAATAGATAGATAGATAGAATTCTGCATGACTGACATTAAAATTTCTCTAATTGATGTACATTCTGTCCTCACTGGCCTCAGTACTGACAACACATATGGGCCTGATGGGATCCCTTTTGTTTTCCTCAAGAACTGTGTTTCTTTGCTAATGCCCTTCCTAAGTAAACTCCTTCGCCTTTATTGACTTGTACCTTTCACTCTTGCTGAGTGTTTGCTTTCATTCAGTCTGTAACAGAGAAGGGTGACCATTCCCTTCCTTCTGTCACCCAGTTGGCTTAACATCCTGTATTTCTAAGCTTTTCAGTCTGTTTTTAACAGAAAAATTTATAGCACCTTTCTGGCAGAACCTTCATTCTTATTGCCAGTATGGGTTCCACCAACGACGCTCCACTGGCGATCTTCTCGCCTTCCTTTCAAACTCCTGGTCATCCTCCTTTCGGGACTTTGGCAAAAGCTTTGTCACTGCACTTGACATTTCAAAGGCTTTTGATAGAGTCTGGCATAAATCATTAACTTCCGAACTGTCCTCTTACAGTTTCAATTCCTCTATCTATGTCTTTATCACTAGCTTCTTCTCTGGTTGTTCTGTAGCTGTTGTTGTAGACAGCTACCATTCTTCTCCTAGAGCTATCAGTAGCCATGTTCCTGAGGGCTCTGTCCTGTGACCAGCTCCCTTCCTTCTATTCATCTGTGACCTAAACTGTACATCTAACTCAGTTCACTCATACGCTTCTCAGTGTCCATCTCAGCAGTTACTTCAGCAAATAAAGGATGAGGCGATGGCATACTTATTTGACTTGGCTTGTATCTTTGATTGGGGTAAAAATAAACTTGTTTTTTAATGCATCAAAAAATCATTTCTTACATCTTTTTTTCAAAATCTTCCACAGGAAGATCCTGTAATTTTTAACAATATTTATGTCAATCCTACATCATCCTTAAACATCCTTGGGGTTTCACATTCTTGGGATTAATTTAGGAAAGATCATATTACCTTTCCTGTAAAATCTGCTTCCAAGAGATTGTGTGTGCTAAGCTATCTCCGTGCCTTCTATACCCTTGCACAGTTGTTGACTATGTACAGGGGCTTTATTTGCCCCTGTGAAGAGTACAACTCTTATGTGTGGGGAGGCTCCCTACATACAGCTCCTTTTGACCTCTGTCTGTTCACTGCACTGTTATATCTTTTCTCTCGTATATCACTACTTCAATGGTCACTGCTCCTCTAAACTGTCTGCTTGCATCCCTCCACCATTATGGTGGGCAGGTCACACTGGTCTAGCAGCAAACTCCCATCCCTTTTATGTCCAGCTCTCTAATGCAGACGTTAGCCATTGTTTCCAGTCAATTATGTATACAACAGGTCAGCTGTGGAACTGTCTTTGTATTTCTCACTGCCCACGACCTCCAGTCTTTTAAGCACCGTGTGTCCAGGCAACCAGAAATGAAAGGATCTTGAATTTGATTCTTTGTTATTTTGTTTTTATTTTTTCTTGGTGGGAACAATCTTACCGGCTTCTGGTCTTTGGTTCCTTCTGCATTGCATAAAAAAAAAGAAAAATATATAAACTCTTACCATGTTTGTGCATGGCAGCAATTTAGCCATTTCGTTAAGTCCACGTGCTGCCAGTCACAACCGTTTTTGCTGTTTGTACAAATGCATGCTGTTCACCATGATATTGGTCATGACTTTTCAGTGGATGAATTGGCATGATGCTGTAGTGCAGATCACAACTTTGCATGTTTTACAATTATATACAGTATATCACTGTAATTTTCAGTTATTTCTGCTGGATGATGATTGCTGGGTCCACTGTGTTATCTACAGTGAGAAAATATTGTTATAAATCATGGTATTAACAGTGTATATGATCTGATACATATCACGATTCGTATCATGTATTGGTTCATCATATTGATATGTATTGTATTGGGCTACTGAAACAATACAAATTCTTATTATTTATGTATGTGTTATATGAATATCATCTTTTATTTGACCACCAAAAGTTCATCTGCCTTCTGTTTCAGTCTGTCCTTTTTCCCATTTTCTGCACAACTGAAACAGAATATGTCTTGTGTAATCGAGTGAGACATGGAATTACTGAGTGGATAAAATGGAATATATTGAGATGAATAATATTTGCATTTACAAAGACTTCATGTGATAAACTGAATAATATTTGCATTTACAAAGACTTCATGTGATAAACTGAACAAAGTCAGCGAAAGTGAGTTGGAGGATAGTGTTGGTACAGGGAAATTGTCTGTGGCATTGAAGAGTGGACCAGTATATTAGTGATTGGGAAGGAGGAGGAAGAAAAATGTTTGAGAGAGTGAGACAGGTATGTTAAAGTACTGAAGGTGATTCTTTCATGGCCGTCTTCTATTGGGTCCCAGGAGGAACAAGGCATTGGAGACACTGACGATGAGAACGATGATGATGATGGTAATAATGATGGCGATGAATTTTCGTTGTGTAGTAAGCCCTCCATGTTGGCAGGTTTTTCTTCTTCTTCTTGTGGCCAATGCCCTGCAAATGCAGATTGATTAGGGCCTCATGTTATATGTGAGAGAGCTGCCTATATTTTTGGTTCATGTCAGATGTGTACTGCACGACTCGTTGTCGTAACCAAGGGTCCCCATTGCCTTCTTCCAGGAGGGTGTGGAGAGACAAGTTAAAAACTGCCAGAGGTGCTAGACGATCTCACAAAAGTGTGTGCAAAGGGAGTGGAACCTAGGGCACCATAACAGGAAATGTTCTATAGTTTCTTCAACCTGAGGACACCATTGGCACCAAGGTTGCTCTATCATACCCAAATTGTACAAGTGACTTGCAAGGCTTGTGTGGCTCAACTGTAACCTGGTGATGGCTATGTCAATGTCCCAGCAGGGATTGTGAGCCCAAGGGTGTGCAGAGGAGTCAGAGCAAAATTGCCCAAGGTGGGAAGCAGGGAGATTGGCCGCAAGGTTTGCATTCCAGTACAAAATGCAGCCACTGCATGAAAGGGAATACGGTAGTATCTGGTGCCACATATACCAGAGTACTGGAGGTCAGCGCCAGCTTTGCTGCTGTATCTGTGATTTTATTGCATTGGATGCCTTCATGCGAAGGAATCCACTGAAAGTGGAAGTGCCAGAGAGGAGTAGCAAGGAGGAGGAGGCGCTCCAAAATGGCATGGACAATCCTGACATGAGTAATAGGACGATCTGAGAGGAGGAGGGTGGGTGAGGACTGCGAGTCGGTATATAAAACCACCGGTTGGGGGTGGAGGAAGGTCCACACATACTCAAGGGCCTGGAGGATGGCTAGGAGTTTTGCCATTAGAATACCGTACTGCCCACCGAAGGACCAAGTTTGGCACATGGAAAGGCCCTCAAAGTAGGCCTCTGAGGCGAAGGAAGATGGAGGGGAGTGGGACCCAACTGTGTAAATCTAAAAGAGTCCTTATGAAGTGAGGAGTCCATGTTGAGGACGATCTGCCATGCCATGACTGCATCTGCCAACTTTAGGAATTGCACTGGAAAATAGGGAGATAAATGGAGGCAAATCCATCCAGGGGGGACAGGGGAGAAAGGGGCCACTGGGGCAGGACTGGGGAGGTAGAGGAGTAGGGTATGGCATGCTTGGATACTGCAAAGGATGAACAGTAATTGCACTCATAGCCAGTTTGGGACTGGTGAAGGACTGTGGGGAGGCAGTAGAGGGCAGAGGCCAGGTGGATGGAGGGAAGGATGGAAATATAATCAAGTAGCCGACTGTCCAACATCATATGATAAGTGGAGAGGGACATCACCCCAGACTCTGCATGAAGTGAAATAACAGGGGTGGACCTGGAGGCATGTAGGGCAATGCAGAGTACAGTGTCCTGGACAACATGCAACTTCTTGAAGTGGGTCTGGGGAGCCAGTCCATAAAGAGAGGATCCATACTAGATCTTGCTGTGGATGAATGCCAGATACAGGCGGAGGAGAGTGCTGCGATTGGCACCCCAGCGAACTCCTGCTACACACTTCATAATGTCTAGGTGCCTAAGGCATGCCGATCGAAGATGGTCAATGTGGGGATCCCAGGTGGGATGGAGGCCATCAAGATGGAGGCCCAGAAACTTGTGCCGGGTCCATAGGGTGAGAGGCTTCCGGCAACTGAATCATTGGCATGGAGAGGAGCCTCCGATGACCGAAGCACATTAGAGCACTCTTGTGCGCATCAACTGTTAGTCCCCAGTCTGCAGCCTGGATGATAAAAGCATCCACGGTTTGAGGCAGTGTTGGGCCTCCCATAATGAGGCAGTGCTACAGAGGAAGTAAACATCATCAGCATAGACTAGGATGGATACTCAAGGAGGATGAGGGAGATCAGACATTAACACATTTAAAAGATAGGGGACTGAGACATCATCCCTGTGGTACCCCCCATCTAACTGGGGTGGGGTAGGAGTAAGTATCCCCTAGAGAAACACTAAAGGACCTCTTCTCCAAAAAGCTTTGTACCCAGGCAAGTGCAGAGCCCATGACACCAAGATTACTCAACTTGTACAGTTTCCCAGCATGGGAGGCAGAATCAAAGGCTCCGTGGAGATCCACAAAGACTGCCAGGAGTATCTGCTGATGATAGTATGTCTAGTGGATGTGATTATCAAATTGGAGGAGGACATTGGATGTACCCCTCTCAGAGCGGAATCGACGCTGAACCTCAGCCAGGTGGCAGTTATGTCCAGCCGCCAGGAGAGCCAACGGCACACCATCCTCTCAGGCACCTTCCCAACTTTGGATAGCAAAACTACTGGCCTGTACGAAGCCAGAGAAGAAAGGTCCCTCCCATGCTTAGTGAAGGGGAGGTGGTGAGAGGCTATCCAGCAGGATGGGAAGACCCCTGATGCCCAGCTGTTATTAAAAACTCACGAGTCAATGTTATCACCATGGAGGAGGGTAGGGACTAAGGGAGTAGGGGGGGAGCCGGGAGGGTATGGAAGAGGGACAGGAGAGGGGGAGAAGTTAGGCCGTGGGCAGGATTTTCGCCTTTCTGTCACGAAGTGGACGGGTGCTTTTACCATACATTTACTCATGGCTTGCGGTCTGTTGCACACCAAGTGGTCATGCACAAACACAACTCATTGTGACCAGGTGACTTTGAACATTCAGTAGAGAGGCGGACGGACGCTGTCACTGAACATGTACTCGTGGCTTGCAGTCTGTGTTACAAGCTCAGTGACAGTTAGGAAAGACTTAGCCCGGTGGCCATGTGACTGTGGACATTCAATGGGGATGCATACGGACATTTTGACACTGCTTGTGGGTTACAATCGTATCACTCGGGTGCTGAAGGTTCACTGGGAGTGGTCGGACAAGCGTGACTTTATGACCATTCAGTGCAGGGGCTGACAGATATTTTAGCTCTGGTTGTGGGTTACAGTCTACTTCCCACTCACGGCTCAAGCCCAGTGGCCATGATACTGAATGTTTGAACCTGTCTGCTGGCCAGCCGTAGTTCTCGGGGACTTTTACATCCAGTTTATAGCAAGTAAATTCGGATAATGGTTTAATAGAACCAAGGTCCAGCATCTGGATAATGAACAGGTTCAGATACTGCACATCTGGATAAATGAGGCACTGTTGTATCTCACTGGCCATTTTGTATGTCCAATCCAGTCTTTTCTTTACTCAGTCCCATTTCTAATCCATGACACATCTAGGCATTGAAATCCATTTTCCAAGTCTGGCTCCAGCTGTGGAGTTTATCCAAGTCCTCTTTCAGTTCTTTACAACTAGCAGTACATTTAATATGTTTCATGACTTTAGCATCATCTGCAAACATACTCATGTAACTATTCAGATCTTCTGCCAGTTCATTTATATATATCAGAAACATTATTGCGGCTAAGACAGTGTCCTGGGGTACTCCACTGGTCACATTTTTCCATTGTGAAATCTTGTCACTTATGACTCTTCTCATCTGCCTTCCTGTCAGATAATCTTCCATCCACCTTAATAGTAATCCATGCACTCCTCCAAAGGTATTCAGCTTCCACGGTAGTCAGTTATAGGGCACACCGTCAGATGCTTTCTTGAGATCTAGATAGACAATCTTCCCACCCTTCTCTCTCTTGTATGACATCTATTATCCTACTATAGAAACTTAATAGGTTAGTAACACAAGAGCTTCCTTTCCTAAAACCAAATTGTCTTGGTGTTATCACTTCATTTTCTTCTAAATACTTAATCCATCTTTTTCTAATAATTTCCTCACAGATTTTACAAACCACATTAGTAAGTGGTACAGGTCTGTAATTGAGTGGATTTTCCCTATCTCTTCCCCTGAAGATTGGCACAATATTTGCACTTTCCAGTCTTTAGGTAGCTGTCCGTTTTTCAGAGAGCTATTAGTGATGACACATACAGGCCACACTAATTGTTCAGCACAATCTTTCAGGATCCATCCAGCCACACTATCTGGTCCCATTGCTTTCTTCACATCCAAATCCTTCATCAGCTGTTGCACCTCATTCATGTCAATTGCAACTTCCGCCATTCTTATCATCCTGGGTGCATTTCAGGTTCATTAAATTCCTCTTCCAACACACAGACTGACTGCAGCTGTAAGGGAGGAATTTTTTATGATCATATAAATTTAATTAAATCCCACCGCATTTACACCATTGTAAGGTACGAATTTTATAGACTGTATAAATTATGAAAATTAATGGAATCCCACTGCTTTAACACCAGTCTCTTCAGAGCTGTGGGATTTAGATAGAAATTTGGTAACAACATACTAGAGGCCCACTTAGTCTTGTTGCGAACTCCTAGAGGATATAAGAGTGATATTGAAAATTCTCATAGTGTGGACCATCATAGCCTATTTGTTAGGTTCTTTCCCTCTTACAATAAAACATCCACACACATCACAAACTCGGGCAATATGTGGCAGATTATGGCACACCCCGTGGAATTGTCCTGGACAACAGAGGCGAGTTCATCAGCCAAGAATTTCAACGGTTCTGCCAGCGACACCAAATCACCTTGTACTACACAACCCCTTATCATCCCACCACTGCCACCAGTGTAAGGGACGAATTTGTTATGACATATAAATTTAATTAAATCCCACCGCATTTACACCAGTGTAAGGTACGAATTTTATAGACTATATAAATTATGAAAATTAACGGAATCCCACCACTTTAACACCAGTGTAATTTCGGAATTCTTAAGGTCCCCAATGAACAATGAAAATTAATAAATTACCATCACGAAGAAGTAGAAAAGCAGTAGTAGGCTGCCACCACCCAGCGTATTTTTTTCTTTCTTTTTTTTTTTTCTTTTCTTTTTTTATGTGTCCGACTCTGGGCATAGGCTTTACAGCCTGCTATCAAGGCCCAGCCGTCCTCCTACATACCATGCACCTCTACATGTCACCATGCCGAGAAAGAATAATTAGATCCGTTACGGTAAGAGATAGGACACTGAGGCCTTGCGACTGTGTGATTAGGGTAGTGTTAGTAGATCAGAGTGAGTGAGTCTTTTAGATAGCAACACACCTTGCGGGCCACTCAATCTCACAAACAAACTTCCCAGAGGAATTTAGATCAAACACATAAATAAACTTAATTTTTGATTTACTAACTCTAACATACAGTGTCAAAAACTAGATTTCGCCAAAAATGAACATAGATTACTTTTCAGACTATGATTATCCTAGAAAACTGAAATAATTGTATTCTCTTCCCCACGGAGATTATTACAAGGTAGACTAACATAACATGATTCAAACTTTTTTTTAAGCGTGTGTTCACCACAGCTGATAGAATACTTGAGCTATTATCACACTATAATTTGATGTATAATCTTGCTCACAGGTGGATATATGCCCGATCAATAAATTTACATACACTAATATATTCATATAACTTCACCTCTTAACCTAATACAGTATACAGAAAGAATAATTCAAACACGTGCGTGACTTGCACTTCCACGGTCTCTAACGGACTTGTGAAACTAACTCACCGAGACACTACCTCCACCAAAAACTATTCTAAGTCTGGAACATTTGCCCTAATTTCCGAAAGGTTTACATAAATTGATATACAATATACAGTAGGTGCGGAAAGTGTTGACGCCATCTTAAAAAAAGAAAACATTCTTGTGGTTAGCAAGGAGAAACAAATAAATTAACACACCATTGAATTTAGTATTTACTGGCATTCCCCTTCACCTTTATTATCTTCTTAAGGCGTCTGGGGAGACTGATGGCGTAGTTTTGCAGAACAGACGAACTAAAACTGCTCCATAGCTGCTCGACTGCAGCCTCAAGTTTAGGCAAAGATGATGTGCAACGCTTCATGTGCGCCCATAAATTCTCAATGGGATTGATATCTGGGCTGTTTCCGGGCCAATCTCAAATAAAGGGAACCTCACAGTCTGTTAGCCACTGTTTCACTGA